>VWZT01001599.1:5807-19506 GCA_013397055.1 Pachycephala philippinensis
ACCAGCGCCTCTGCCGGCTGCGACCGGAACTGCACCGACGGGCAAAAGGCTTGATGGCCAAGAGCAGGCTCTGTTTGGTTGGTTGGTTTGTTTGTTGCTGCTGTTATTGTTGCTTGTTTGCCTTGTTTTTATATATACATATATTTATATATATATATTCTAGTAAAGATCTGTTATTCCTTTTCCCATACCATTGCCTGACAGCCCTCTAAATTCAAAGTTACAATAATTTGTAGGGAAGGGGGTAATATTTTCCATTCCAAGGGAAGTTCCTCCCTTCCTTAGCAGACACCTGTCTTTCAAACCAAGACACAATGCTTGAAACAAACTCAAAGGATGAAGAGAGGGATTGGTTACAGATGGTAACGGTCAGCAAAGGGATTTTCCAACACTGGAACATGTTTTCTGGGTTAGTCAAAAAACATAGCTCTAAAATTGACTGGCTTTAGCCCAGACAAATTGAAGTTTTACCTTTAAGGATCAAGTAAAATATAATAATGATAATTTTTTTAGGAATTGAAATGTTAATGACAAAAATTTGTTTTTGGAGGAAGAACTGTATAATCCTTTATCAGCAAGGCTTAGATGAATCTATCTGTCACTTTGAAGTAGCACTCTTTTTTATTATTTGATACAAGCCCAATAAAATATCTCCAAAAATTTTAAACCAAAACTAAACCAGAAAGGCTAAACTAAAACAGGCAGAATTTCTTTCTCTTTGCTTAGGGTTTCATAGAAGGAGGACTGCATTTTCAGACCATCCTTCTGGACAATCCACTTTAAATAAAGCTAAAACCTGACGTTTCATAAGGATTTGGCAGATTTCCTGCTTTACTGGGGTAGACAGTCCATAAGGAGGGTCATGTAATGCTGGAACAGGGAAGGAAACAGCTTTGTGTGCATCAAATTTGGGTTGAATTTGAACATTGCTTACTCTGCTTTTACTTTTCAGCAGAAGGGTAACAGAGGCCACCCAAACCACCAACAACGCATTCATGCATCCAGAAGCATGGGAGCACCCTTCCTGACCAGAAGAAGGATGGTGATAATTTGGTCCAACAGACAGAATGGCATCTTGTCTCAGGAGACAGATAGCATGCTTTGGAGGCATCACACTGGTTCCACTGCAAGTTTGCTGACAAGGAAGGGACTTGGAAGCCCTCAGACATCCTCGGGTCAAGACATCTTAGGAGGTGGCTACTCCTTCCCACGCACACGAACTAGAGGATGGACAGAGACTTCACTCCTGGCCAGGAGGCACCCAAGACCTGCTGAGCTCCACCCAGCCAGTGCAGGGATTGGTCAATGCCTGTCATTTCTGCAGTTGCCAGCCCACTCCTGTGTACATACCCTGAACTGTGTTTCCTCTTGCAAGCTACTCAGCACAGATCTGTCTCCTGTGCTATCAAAACTGGCAAATTTAAGCAAATGCCAATAATTCCATTTCACCCCTAAATTTCTTTTGTCATCAGCATTGAACTTGGCTTACTAATGATTTCTTAGAGTTTCAGGTTGAATGGGCATCCATAGATTTTCCTTCTTTTTGGGTTAAACCTGGAGTTATCATCAGCTGTGTTTCTGTCAGGTCTTAACTGTTGATTTCACTTGCCCATGGCCAAGATGCTACATAAATCTGAGGATGCAGAAGAGCTGCCGTGGTGAAGGGCTTTATATCAAGGCCACATAGTTGCATGCACAGCCCTTGGTCAGGTTCTAATTACACCTGGTTAACAAATACCTAGCCCTTTCAACTGGCAATGGTGTCTTTGACTGAGTCCATTTGGGCTTGTAATTTTTGACAGTTGACTTTGCCAGTTGTCTGCTTATACTGATTTTTTCCCCCCTGCTAAAACCAGCTTTTATGTAACAGCAAGTCTGGGTTCATTTGCTTTATGTACAAGTCCCGTAAGAGGCAGGGGAGTGAATTATATTCTCCCTCTTGCTCTCGTGCAGTTACTAAATTACATTTTTAGCACCTGAAATTAACAGCTAACTGGAGGCAGGCTAGGGAGAGAGTAAAGTTAATGAATTGACTGAATATGATAGCAGAGGAAAGCAAAGAGCCATGTTTCTTCCACCATTTTTTCCAAATTTTACTGAAGCAAGAAACCAGCAATTACTTGTCAGTCCCAGGGTGCCCATGAACTAAATAAGCCAAACTGCCTGCCATGGATGTCCTTCACCAGGCAGGCGGCATTACTTTGGGAAGCAGTAACCCTGTCACTGGCCACCGCTGGTGCTAGTGGTGGGTCGAGTGGGAAGTTGTTTCTCTTCCCAGTGGGAATGGGTCAGCCAGGCAGCAGGTAGACTTCCAGACCAACAGCAGTTCTCTCATCCCTGTGCCTTCCCAATCACTGGTTAGAACCAGGACAGCAGCACTAATCCGGGGAGAAAAAAGGTCACACAACATGAACACAAGTCTGCAGGTCAAGCTCACGATGATTTTACTTTTTCACTCCATGTGTTTCCCAGCAGATCAGAGTTACTGGAGACACTACCCTGGGCTTCCTAGAGTGATGCACAGCAGTGAGTTCAGCTCATTGAAAGTCACCTCTTTTTAATTTCACCTCTCCTTCTGTTTTTTTCTTAATTGTGCACAAGCTTCTGTCCCACTCAGCCCCATGACACTGTCAGCCCTGTGTCCTGCTGATGCTTAGCTCTCCCCATACCCATGCATCAGGACAATGTCCTGATCAGGACAGTGGGTGTTGCAAACCCAGCTACTGGCTGCAGGTGTAAGATGCCCTCCAGAGAGGAGGGCTCTCTGCAGAGCCTGCAAGAATGACAGCCTGCTGCCTTTGGTGCCAGTGACAGGCATATTTGCTGGTCCCTCCAGCCCTTATCTGGAACACTGAGTTAAGCTTTGGCTGTCAGCATCATCACCTTGGTGCATCCCACAGCCATTAAACTGTCTGGAAGGACAACACAGTGCAGTCAAACTGTAAGCTACTGGCTTTGTACCTCTGATTTGGTTAAATTGCTTTCCTTTTGTCCTCACCATTGGTGTTTCAATGCCACAGCTTCTCCTACTTTGGGGACAGAGTCGCAGCAAGGACTGGGAATCAGCTTGTATCTTGCATTGGGGTCACAGAAGCAAAATGCTGCAGGAGATCAGCTCTTTACAGAGGGTATCTTGAGACAACACAAGAAAATATGGAAACTTAAATTATAAAGTCACAGTTTTCTTTGAAGTGGAAGAAATGTTTACTCAAGCAGCCCCTCACCAGCTCCACTTTGGCCTGATCAGCATTGTTGATATGAACAAAGTCCCCAGCAGGTGGAGTGTGGAAAGCTGCTAGCCAGGCAAAATCTACGATTTCTAGTTTAAGGGAAACATCAGGGTTTCAAAATTTGCTATCGTCCTGACTCAGAGTGAAATAAGTATTTCTAGAGTTACCATTCAGAGTGATTTGATCCAGAAAGTTGGCATTCCACAACCCTGGCCTTTCCTGGGGGGGAACTGAAGTGTTTTCAAACATGTTTATTTTGCATTTCTTGATATCACTTCAAAATATGGCAAGCATGAAAATAATGGATCTAAGGGGACCCCTTCTCCCCCTGCCAACTCCCTGCCCCCCTTTCCCCCAAAAAACCAAACTAAACCTCAAACTTGTGCTCTGAGTTGTTTTAAAATAAAGATTCCAAAATTAAAAATATCTTTTGGAAGTTTCTCTAGCAGAAATTTCTGGTTTTCTCAAAATGAACACATATGCTAAGACCTCCCTTTTTGGGTCTTTAAAACAAAATGTGCTGAAAAGTTCATGACCCACTTCAGCTGGCTAATAGCCAGAGCAAGCAAACAAAACCATGGCACTGTGACAGGTTCTCAGTAAATCTGGGAGTTAATCAAGGTCTGTGCTCCTGGATGAGGAACCATCAGCTGGTAGCACCGAGAAGCAGAACTACAGAATAACAGAATCACTTAGGTTGAAATAGGCATCTAAGACCACCAAGTCCAACCATTACCCCAGTGCTGCCAAGACTACCTGTAACCCATGTCCTTAAGTGCCACTGGGGATCGTGAATAATAAAGGGGGACTATAAATAAACGAATATGATAACCCGCATAAGGCAGGTGCATGTAGAATCTTCGACCACTCACATCCACAAGAATGCTACACAGAAGGGATTTTGTTAAAAATTTTACTTGGGCAAAACTGGAAAACTTCTCTTTTGGGAGACTTCACATGTCTCGGGAGCCAGGCACAGCTTCAGTTACTGTCCTCCCACCCTGGACAAGCTCTTCCAAAAGAGATGCCTGAAGAAGCAAAATATTGTCCTTATGTTCTCCATATTTCTGGCTGGAAACACATGCACCACCTTTCTTTGAAGTTTTGCTGGGGTTTGTGTGTGGTTTTTCCTCTGCAGGAATAGTGGTGCTGCTGTGTGTATTGGGTCTGGCTGAGATCTAGCCCAGTCCCATGTCAAGCTGCACAGTGCTGAGCACAGGGAGCTGTGCCAGTGCTGCCAGAGCAATCAGCTTTCCTCTGCAGAACTCATGTCTGTATTGGAAGGAGCAGTGGCTCCATCACACAGGATGGATCCTGCCACCTCTGTGGGACCACCCAGCACTGTTCTGACTGTGACATGTCCACTCTGGTCCCTCACATGAGGCATTACCTTGCTTGAAGTACACCTTGGAACCTGCATTTCCATCCATCCATCCATCCATCCACCTCCATTTTGTAAAGAAAAAAAAAAAAATCCCTGAGAACACAATTGTTCCAATCTTCAAAACAGCTTTGGTCAAGCACCTCCTGGCTTCCCTGTGTGTGGTGGGCACCTTTGACACATGTGTTTGAACAAAATGGAAGCTGACAGTGTAGAGGCACTGAAAGGGCTCGACGACAAAGGACTCATGCAATTATCTTTTGTCGGAATTCATCTTGTCAGCCTTGCATGGTGCTAATATCTTTAGAAAGTCTGAAGATGAAAAACTGAGTGAAAAAAACCCCTGCTACTTAGAGCAGACTGGTCACAGTGGCATATTTGATGGTAGGAGAAATGACAGCCAGGATTACCAGTGATCCCAAGAAAAAGCAATAGGCTGGAGCGTAACTTAGTGGTAACACGGTGGTGCTGGTTTTATGGTTGGACTTGATGGCCCTAGAACTCTTGTCAAACGTTTACAATTCCATGATTCTATGAACCTGACTACTTGAGCCATGGGGTGTGGTGCAACCGTGCTTCTCCAGGAGTTACTGCTTGTCGGCTGTCTTCTACATATAGCAAGGTATGTCAGTGAGGGAAACCTCTCCTGGCTCAGGCTCGATGTTACCTTAAATGGTTCAGCCATCATTAGCTACAAGGCAGGCAAAGTGAAATATAAATTCTACTGATAAAATGTGCAGAGATGTTGTCAGAAAGGTGTCCTGTAATTCTGGAGGGAAATGCTTCTACACACCTTTGCTAGATTAAATTTTCACTGGCACTTTTATTTGGTATTTCTTCTAAGGAGTAATGCTTTTGGAAAAAAACCAATTTTCCTGTCCATCTATTTTTAGTAAATGAGTTCCTTGTTTCATGCACTTCTTTCAAGATTTCAGAACTATTTCAGCAGGTTTTCTTGCCTTTTTTTTAGTAGGGAGCAAAAAGTTGTTTCCCATTAAATCTCTGAAAATATTATTTAGCTGATACAACCAAAGAAAAAAGTATTATTTTTCATTTTGGTAATAAAATTTTCGTTCTTTGAAGAAGCACCATTCCCTGTGTAACATTCCTTTGTTACTTCTGTCCCGAGAATACCTTGTTGTGGCTCAGGTGAAGGCAGATGTGGTGTCATGTCAAAGGTTAGCACCATCTCTGCAGCAGACACCCGGGTGCTCAGTCTGGTCCCTGATGATTGGCCAGGCTCGGCTGCGGCACTGGGCTCTATGGGAAGGAACATGCTTGACACATTTTGACTGGACACAGTCTTTCCAGCCCATTAATGGAGCTGAAGCGGTTACAGAATGGGACACAAGTGATCACTGCACTTATTTGTCACCAGGAAGGGCCTTATTAGGGAACACACATATCTTGCTGGTGCTCAGGTTGGGCTGACAAAGCCTGTGAAAAGGACATTTATGAGTTACTTGTAATTTGGAAAGGTCTCTTGCTTTTGAATATTTAGGGTTAGGTTTTACTGGCAACAGATTTCATTTCAGAATTACTCAATTAGATTAAAGCCTTACTGTGCAAGCCTTTCAAAACCACTTTTAGACACTTCTGTTTCAAAACATTTGCAGATTTTGAGGCTTTTTGAGCAGAAAGTTACAGAAAAAATCCATGTGACCTTCATTGAATTTTAATAGATCTTCTGTGGGCTCAGGGTCTCATCCCAAGTCTCTACAGTCCATGAGGACCAGCGTTGGATGCTCAGTGGCTGCAGCTTTTTGCTGGCAAGAGAAAACATCTGTGTGGGGCATGGAGCTGCAAAACAGCATTGCCTTGAGATTTGAAGAAGAAACACCTCATATCTCCAAAGGAAACCTAAGAGATTAAAAAAGCAAGAAGACATCTGGAGACAAGCTGGAGTGAGAAGAATTGGTAAAAGGGGCAGGGACAGACTTGCAAGTCTGACCATGCATGTCTTCCTCAAGTGACACTCTCTGATGTAAGTGACAGAATATCTGTAGATGCAGAACCAAAGCTTTGATCTGAAAAATATGTATATTCTTTCATCTGCCTTTTGCATCCAGGGCATTTGTTACAGGCCATCATTTTGTCTGCAGCTATTAATGAGAGCAGTACAAAAAGCTAGAAGAACTTTTGATAGAAAACAAAGATTTTAAAAAAAACATCAATGGCACTACCTTATTGAAATTGGAATTGAACAGTTCATTTTTCATCACAAAAAGCTCCACAAAATGCTTTTCCTTGCCTACAGTGTTTAATTCCAGAGATGTTTTCGAAGAACCAAGAAATATGTGTCTGTCTCTACCAGTTGCTGCAAGATGTGACACGTCTGTAGCCCTCAGAGTCAGTGAGTTCATCAAGGTAACACCAAACTATCACTGCTTAGGCAAATTTTTAGAAGCCACATGTTGGTATTGTAAAGGAAAGGAGAGATAGAAATTAATCACTTAGCATGACCTCTCTCAGGATAGGTTTGAATTACACTCCAGGTGGACTTCAGAAATCTTTCATGTCTCTCACTCCATTACTTAGTACACCTAGTGAAAGCTGGGTCATAACCAGACATACTTTTCTCATCCTGAGCAAGACATGGCTACACATTTCCTCTGGTGATTTCTGCAATATTCCCTTCTCTGGGTGAACAGCATCATCCAGTTCCATCCCTGGCCTGGCTGCAGACCACCGGTCAGGCAGCACTAATGGGCATCCAGCTCACCCATCACTACCATCAGCATGAAAGAGAAGGAGCTTCTTCCTAAGAGTTCTGCACCATCACCCTCAAGGGCAAAGCTTAGGTTGTCCATTAACACCCAGAAGCAGGGATTGATTGAGAAGGGCCCTCAGGCAGCAGGTGTAGTCAGAGAACTGTAGAAGGTTAAGGTATTCAAATAGACCTTAAAGATCATCTAGTCCCAACCCCCACTATAAGTAGGGTCATCTGCCACTAGATTGGGTTGCTCAAGGCCTAATGCAACCTGGCCTTGAACAGTGCCAGGCTTGGAGTATTCACAACCTCCCTGGGCAACCTGTCCCTACATCTCACCACCCTCAAAGTAAAAAATTTCTTCCTAATGTTTAACATAAATTGTTAATTTTTCTCTTTCAATTTTTCCTCATTTCTTCTTGTTCTGTCACTGCAGTTCTTGATGGAGAATCCCTCTTCACTTCCCTGTAGATACCGGAAATATCCTTTAGATACTGGAGGGCTGCTATGAGGTCTCCACACAACCTTCTCTTCCCCAGGCTGAACAGCCCCACCTTTCTCGGCCTGTCTTCATAGGGACGTGCTCCAGTCCTCTTATCAACTTCATGGCCTCCTCTGGACTTACTCCAACAGTTCCATGTTCTTCTTATGTTGGGTGCACCAGAATTGTATGCAGTGCTCCAGGTAGAGTCTCAGAAGACCAGAGGAGCAGAATCCCCTCCTTTAACTTACTGCCTACACTCCTTTGGATGCAGCCCAGAATTCNGGCCTGTCTTCATAGGGACGTGCTCCAGTCCTCTTATCAACTTCATGGCCTCCTCTGGACTTACTCCAACAGTTCCATGTTCTTCTTATGTTGGGTGCACCAGAATTGTATGCAGTGCTCCAGGTAGAGTCTCAGAAGACCAGAGGAGCAGAATCCCCTCCTTTAACTTACTGCCTACACTCCTTTGGATGCAGCCCAGAATTCCATTGGCTTTCTGGGCTGCGAGCACACACTGATGGCTCATGTTGGGTTTTTCATCAACCATCATCTCCAAGTTCTTTTCAACAGGGGTGCTTTCAATCACTTCTCTGCCCAGCTGGTAGGTGTGTCTGAGATCGTCCCAACCCAGGTGTAGGACCTTGCACTTTGCTTTGTTGAACTCCGTGAGGTTTGCATTGGCCCACCTCTCAAGCCTGTACAGGCCCCTAGTCAGTAAAAGACTTTACTTCCTTGCTCTTGCGATAGAAGGATCAGAATATGAAGTGCTTAGCATCAGCTACACCAGTATTGCTTTTAACATTTGACCTAAATTTGTTTGTTAGTGTGCTGTTTAAACTTTTATGTGCCAGAGTAACAATGAAAAATGAAAGCACTGGTTTTCAGTTTGAGGTTGAGGGAGAAACTCTCCCCTATCAGCAAAGAATATTTCCAGGACTAGAAGGCAAATCTAGAAAACACAGTGAATTTATTTTCTTTCACAAATCTCTGTGTAGAGGGTGCAGTGCCTCAGGGAGGGAGTAGAAGTTAGAAAGATGCATAGACAGCTGCTGCTGGAGTTTTGGTTTGTAATCACTGCAGAGCTAGGCAGAGAGAGGGACAAAAGCAGACTCCTCCATGTTGGAAAACCATCCCAGACAGAGCCGTTGGAAGAAAATGTGAAGCTTCGTGAGTCCTGCTCAGATCTTGACCATTCATTAACGACTGAGACATGCGGTCTCACCCCTTGTTACTTTGGTACTAATGGATACTGGCGTCAATGACTCTGCTGAACATGGACTGCCCCGGTGACATCTCAACCCTCCATCACAACATGCCCACCAAAGTTCCCTCTCACAAGGAGCCAGTATGAAGCAGATGGCATGATAAAAAGTTGTCTTTCAGTTTGCTGCACTGCCAGCTCCCCCAAGCAGAGAGAGATTGGTGGCTCCTGTGCTGTTCCAGGCTGTGGCTGCTGGTGTCAGAGACAGAGTAGAGAGAAACGTCCTTTTGCATGGTCTCCTGCCACCCACTGTGGAATGGGACCCCAGTTTTGGAACAACTGGCTTTGCTTGGATATCATGGGTTTAACTAGCTGAGGTGAAGCCTCTTCCAAATGTGCATTGCCTCTGGCATTTGCTCACCGACATGAGTATTTTTCTTAAAAGTCATGAAAATTCCTGGGGTAAAGGCCAGCACAGGCTTGTAAAGCCTCTTTGCAGAGAAACATGATGACTTTTCTTAAACTTTCTCATTTCTGGTTAATTGTTGTAACATTTAAACTTAATGACCTTTACAGACTGCAGTGGACCTGCTCTTGTAGGAATGACCTGCTCACTATATGTGGGAATGGCAGCACCTGGCCCTAAACTAGTAAAAAAATTAAAGCAAGAGTGAAGAAGATAAGTAAAGCCAAATAGTTCAAGAAGAGCAATGTAAACTCATAGTGGCAATAAAAATGTGTTTTGGTCCATAGCTGATCTTCAGCTATTTCTAAATTACAGAGATAATGAAAAAGAAACAGGATCTGCTACACATTCCTGTCCCCAACAAGACCCTGCAATTAGTAAGCTGAGGTCTATGGTTGATCAATAATGACCCTCCCTGGTAACTCTGAGTGTTTTTACAAGGGAAAGATAATTTCTTCTACTCTAGCTGCACAGGGAAGAGGACTTCCCCTAGAAAAAGGAGCATTGTTTCTGCCTCTTTCTGGTGCAGGACCGTTGCCATAACATTTTTTTCTCCAGTTTCCATCTTTTGACACGGTGGTCAGCAGCATGTAGACTCCAGGGATCGGATCTTCTGTCAGTTGTGTCTCAGGAAGACCCCAGGATCACAGCATGGCTGAGGTTAACAGGGAACTCTGGAGGTCATCTTGTCCAGTCTCTTGTCTCATCACAGGTTCACCTACAGCAGATTTCTCAGGACAATGTCAAGTCCGGTTTTGAGTATCTCTGAGGACAAAGGCACCATGACTTCTCTTGAACAAACCTGTTCCATTTCTTGACCACCCTCACACCAAAAAAGTTTTTTTGTATGTTTAAATGACAATTTTTTTCACAGAATTATGGAGTAATTTAGGTTGGAAAAGACCTTCAAGATCATTGAGTCCAACCTGTAACTGATCACCAGTAATGACTGACTAGATTTCACATGGCTCTGCATCCACAGTGGCAGTGCAGGATAGACAAATAAATGTTTACAACAGAGAGGAAGCTTCACAGGGTAATTCAGCATAAACCAGCTGTAAAATCCAGAGTTCAATATATTGCAGTTGCAGGAAATGACAGAAGACGCTGCAGTGAGTATTTAAATAGAGGAGAGCAGTTTTTCACGTTATGATTGTAAAAAAAAATTATTCACAGAAAACCAGAGAAAGCAGATAATAGAATATGATGGCTGTGAGTGGCTAGGAGGGTGCTGGTAAAACCGGCTGAAAACAACCCTGCAGCCTGGACAGCGAGGGTCAATCACCAAACTTTGGGTTTGAGGCTGTTTCTTTAGGCTTCCAGCTCTGGGTAGCCCACCCCAGGGAACACCCCTTCTCCGCCTCAAAACCTTAATTCCAGTGTCCATGGTGGAGAAGAGTGCAGGGTGCAAGCACAGACTCTTTGGCCAGCACAGGGGCTGGCAGGTAACCAAGGGGCTGAGGCACTGGTGGCACAGCCAAGCTGTGGAGTGCAGATAGAGTTGGAAGTCCAAGCTTTCAAAGCCACAGCAGGAAGCCTTGCCGCTACATGAGGGTAATAAACCGGTGTGAACGTGCGCCGCCTCCAACATGGCCATGTGCACTGGCCGCATCCACAGCAAGCCCTCTGCTCTGTGTGCCGGTTCCATCACATTAACTCATCCTGCGTAGCCATGGCAACGTGTGTGAAAAACATGCTGTTGGCAGGTCCAGATCCAGCTCTGCTGAGCTCAGCCCTGGTGTGCGTGCCAGTGGGGAGCAAACCCTTAATGAGGCCCCTTAATTTTGTTCATCAGGAACACCTCTGCTCACCGACTGTCAGTTTGAGAGGTCTTGAAAAAATTCCTCAGAATCAAGGGGAAAGAAAAGAAAGACAGACAAAGATCTTCAGCCAAATAGGAAGATTTCAGGCAAGTATCAAAATGCTTTTCTTTCTGTGAGTAGACAGCAGTGCTGCATGGATGCCCAGCCCAGTTTGCAGCTCCTGAGCATCCGACACTTGTGTATGTGACCAGAAGAATCACCTTGTCCTGGTAGAGACCCACAGCCACGGCTCTCCAGCAGCACCCTTCCTCTCCAGAGCCTGAATGTGACAGATTTTGCAGTGCTACAGACCAGTGGCAAAGGAGGGAGAATGATCTGACAGGAGGCATGACTTAAAATTAGAGACTCCATGCTGGTAGTGGCGAGAGTATGGGAAATGGGAAGGAAGGAGAAGAAAAGCACAAAATTCATCAAACTTCAATTTGTCTAATTGGAAGTAGTTTTGATTTATAAGGTCCTGGAATGCAGTTGTCACCCACTTGTGCAGCCATCACCATGTTTCCTCTCATTTTTTTTCCCCAGCTCTCCTATCCCACCTTACTTGGAATGCCATCAATTTCTTCCCGTCAGCAGGAGTTACAGTAAATAGATTCATTTGTGGGCAATGGGAGCTGAAAGAAGAAGGTGACAATATAATTAAGGTTTCTAATTCTGTGCCTGAACAGTTGTCCAGAACTTTAATTAGTTAGCTACAATGAAAGATCTTTAGTCATTATTTTCCTTTGTTTCATATAATTGTTCACTTTGGCCAACTACATTTGTCCTTTAATCTGAACCCTTGTTTGTGGATGTTCTGCCTTTCCATCTGTTCCCTGGGGCTGCAGGAAGTGTATCAGTAGTGCAGGAACATATGAATGGTGAACATGGACGCTAGGCAGCACCGCTGGTTCCATGCCATGGGTGGCGCCTTTTGCACGTGTGTAGGGGAGGGAGTACATTGCTGGAGTAGTTGAGGAGTGAGATAATGGAGAAACAGGGAAGAAAGAAGAGGGGAAGGCTTATAATGTCACAGCATCAAAGACAAATCAGGCACTCCTGTCAAGGTGCCTGATTGGACCTGCATGTACCCTTGCCACTGTTGATATTCAAACTAGAGGAATGATTATTACAAATTTTCAGAAATACTTCCTTCACAATTTTTTCCTTTAAAAAATGAACAACTGTAGTAATTGCCTGATTAGGCTGCTAGCTGTTTGTACAGTTTTGTATCCCATAATTGATACAACATATGTGGCTGAGCCACTACACTGGATGAACCGAGCAGTCTCATCAACAGCAATGCCACAAGAGGACTTTCCTTTGAGGCAAGGAGTCAAAAACCTCTCCATCTACAACTTCATTAGAAGGAAGAAGCAACACATGACAATTGTTTTTTACTACTGGTAATGAAAATATCACAAGGACTGCCTCCTCCTCACTGGTTTGACCACTGAGTGCCATCAGTGCCAGCAGAAAACCTTCATGCCTGTGTCTGACCTTGCAGAACTAGGCTACAAGTGCTGTCGCCACACATTGGCTCAACCTGCATCCCAGATAAATCAGCTCACAGGCCCACAGCCCAGTCCTCTCAAATGCACAGGGGTATTATCCAACACATTATACTTATTGTATTTTTGGTTCATGGGAACTGGCCCAACAGCACACCTTACCCTTTCCTCCTGGTCTACTCCCAAGCATCTGCTCTCCATCAAGATCTGCAGACAAGGGTCCTGCAGGCTCTAGAGTTTTAGGTCTCTTTTGTCAGTATAAGTCAAATATCTCATCCTTTTTAGGGCTTTCAGAGTGACTTTTCTATTAGCCAAGGTTAAAAAACCCATTTAAAAAACCCATTTAAAAAACCCAGTAAGTCATTCTTACTGAACCTGCATTGAGCTGTAATTTTATTCAGAGGGATTTAATTGAGAGGAATATCATCAAGGAAAAGCAAGCATTTCTTGGTTACAAAGTGTGGTGGTTTAGTTTGCATCTTTTACTTTTTGTGAGATAAGAATCAGAAGAAGGGTAAAGCAGGCTCAAAACTTTAAAGAATACAAAGAAGTTTATTACTAACAGAATTAAAGGTAATAAAAGAATGATAAAAGATTACAACAAACTTTCCCTTTCCCTCCAGCACCTTTCTCCCCCAGCACTTCTCCCCCCAGCACCTCCTCCTAATAATTTCCATACTTGCACAAAGGATAAGATATGATTTCAGGTCAGAATTGCAGTCTTTAAGTCCCATTCATATTAAAAGAAAAAGAGGTTTCTTCTGCTCCAGTGTGGTGTTTCAAACTGTCACTAACAAACAGACCCGCCTGGGGAAAAGAAAAATCTGCTGCCGTGAAATATCTCTCTCTCTCTCATGAACTTTGCAGTTTTCCCACAACTGCTATCATGAACTAAGAATGGGGTGTCTTTTTAAGGA
>VWZT01001599.1:25097-37558 GCA_013397055.1 Pachycephala philippinensis
GAGAAATAAAACAGTTTGTGACCTTACAGTCTTATCACAGCATGCCAGAAGCCTTTTTAAGCTGCGTGCAAAAGACATACCGCCGCCCTCTTTTCAGTCTCCATCAACATGTGACTTGCTTTCTCTGTCTCTCTGACCTTGCAGCCTCCATGTTGAAAGGCTGATTTCTTTTCGGGCTTTGCGGTGGAAAGAAAAGCCTCTTTTCCTTTATGCTGCGAGCTGTTCGATGTCGGCAGCGTTGGTGGTAGAAAAACTGTCCCGGCTCCCGCCAGGTCTGTGCACCGCCATGTGGAGTGGGGGAGGGGAGCCCGTCAGCCCCAGATGGTCTCGGCTCTGCCACAGCTGTAGTTGTTTCTCAGCTGCTCACGGGCTCCGAGGGGTCTTGCAGCGCCCCGGGGGGTGCCGTGCCTCATCCCTGAAGAGGGATGGGGAGAGGGCAGGGGGCTCGGCCTGGCCCGGCCCAGCAGGCCCAGGCCCGCCACCCCTCCCGGTGAGGGACCGGAAACCAGAAGAGAGCTGACTTCCCCGCGCCAGTGCCTTTTATATGCAAAATTGCGAGAAGCGGTTGGTCCAAACCCTTGTCCATCAACTCAGTCTCTTCAAACCACCACAATTAGTGATGGAGACAACTTTTCCAGATCTCTGCTTGAGCTTGCAGGATGTTGATTTTGTGATAGGCCCCAGTTAAGTATCCCTCCTTTTCTTTCTAAAACTGATAGTTATGAGATATCATCTGCAATTTAAAGCTGAAAAAGGATTCTACTGTTATTCTCAATTTTCTGTGCTCTTTTATGTCCAAGGGTAATCTCAACCTCCAAAATACCTCTGTGTGAGACCTATGGAAGGGCTCTGAGATGAAACTTAGTTGCTGAACCATCCTTACATTCAATCTCTGCACCAAGCTACAGTAGCTATCACAATCCCAGAATTTTGCATATAAAAGGCCCTGTCCAGGGCAAGTTTGGAGTCAGTCTTCCTGTCCCTCTGTCGTTTGCTAAGAAAAATTAGCAGCTGCCTGCTGCTGCTAGGCAATTCATGCTTCTCCCTTCTTGCAGTGACATTCCAAGCAATAACAAAAGAGAAAAACTGGTGTTTCACTGAGAAAACTAGACTTTGTTGATGTACAGAATGCTCTACTCTTGTCAAGTCCCTTCCAAGGTGGTCGTCACTTGTCACACATCTACCACCTCCTGTGGGTCCCCTGAGAGCTGTCACTACTCTCATCCGTTGTCATTCCTGCTTCAGAGTGGATGTCTCACATGTAGTGATGGTTGAGACTCAATAGATACATCTTGTCACCTCTTTGATCACTTTCATTTTTGGATCCTTTGGAGGTCCATGACAATTTCATTTGTTCCTGAATATTCTGGGCACCAGTGCCTGCTTTTTGACTTAATGCAGGGAAGGTTTTTGGGCACTGTGTTCCTTACTGTTCTTGTGCTTACAGGCATGTCTGCTGGCAGGCAAAAAAAATGTGACCTGGCTGAATGCCTGTCATGTCTCCAAGGCGAGCAACAGTATTTCCACGTCACATTTGAACAAAGCAAGGGGCTATTTTTTCCATAATAAGTGTCTACATTTAGTCTCTGATGCTCAGATTTCAGATAACTGAGTTAACAATTCAGTTTACTGATGACTTTGCATATGAAGCCAGTCAGTTTCTTCCCATAAAATGATATGTTTTCAATCCAGCCTCTGGATTCTTAGGGTCTGCCTGGTTTTGGCATGTTAGAGGCACCTAGTTCTACCTCCCATTTAAAAATAAAATGTTGAAAAAACATTTCTACAAATCAGATTTGTAGTTAAACCTCGCTGTCCTATCCCTCCCTGGCCTTCCATCATAGTTTGCTTATACATTTTTCTCTTTACACAGCACTGAAGCCACATTTTTTTAAGGTTCCCACCCCAATTTTCTAGAACAGCAGATAAGATGAAGTTTTAAAATATCTCAAGATTTATTTTCAGCAGTTGAGCAGTTTGGATTAGATTTGCAAATATGCTCAAATGCTAATATCTCTAATGAGTCCTGTCAAGGCTCTTCTGGAAAGCCTCTTCCTTTTGGGGTTTTCTCCTCACCCCAGGTGGGGTGTTTAGTTGATGCCTATAGGCTCACTCAGTGGAGGGCAGAACACCTTGCACGGGTAGCAAAATGCCTGAAGAGCTTGACTCAGACTGAACACACCCGTGGGCACTGAGAGAGTGCTCACTGGATCTTCAGAAATCTTGAGAAATGTATCGAAGGCTTGATCTTCTCTTTGACAGGCAACACCAGTGTTATCTGCTAACCTTCACTGTGTGCATATCCCACATTGGTAGAGCCACATATTGTGTCAGACCAGGTGCTAACTCCACGGAAAACAGCACTGTCCTGCTTTCAACAGCTGTCTGAGGACATCCCATCAATTCATCTCCTTTGCTTGTGTGTAGACTCCATCTCACTTCTGACCAGCACCAACCTCTATGGTGACAACAGGTGAATTCAGAAGTTGAAATTGACTGGAGTTGAAAATGCGTGGGGTAAGCAAGCATGCAGCTCCCCACCCTACTCTCCAACAGCAATGCAATTGGCAGCAACGTCTCCCCCCACTTCTCACTTTCTGCACTGCTTTGCATACTTTGGGGGAATTCTGCTGCTGTTTGGAGCCCTAGATCCTGTCCCCACAGAGTGGACTTCTTCACCTGCCTGAAAATATCCTAGGGACCCTAAATCCCATAGACCTGCATACTTCAGTTGCTCTATAAAGAAAAGGAAAGGAAAAAAAGTGGGAATATTCTCCTTTTCTCAGTGCCTGTTTTTCTAACAGCTTATACTGTGTGTATTATGTACAAAAAACTGAGTTATGTAAAAATCTGTAGCTTTAGCATCATGTAACATCTGAAATATGACAGTATGCTGCTTTGTAGCAATATCACACTATGATTAAATCACTCTTTTTGATTACCTTCTTTTAATTACCTCCTACCCCCACTGAAGTTTAACCGCTTCAGGACATTATAAGTTAAACATATCCAGATTTCTTACTTTATATCTTCACAATTAATGGAAAAATGCATGGTGTTTTCATTTCTCCCTTTTTACCCCTGAACACCACATAAAAAAATTGAGGTTATCTAACACAATCCTCAAATCCAGGTAGAGAGTAAGAAATTACTTGCACTTTATATGTACCACACAACACAAAAAATCAAAAATCAGTTGCTGGAGTACAATTAATGAGTGTCCTTCTAGACAAAATGCAAGACTTAGGCAGCACATAGGCAGATGCTGTTAATTAAGGCCCGCCGTGGTCCTCCCAGACAGCACTATGTCTTCAGCTACGGAGATCAGCAGCATGGATAGCTGTTTCTCCCATAATAAATTCATGGGAGTCTCACACCTGACATCAAACACAACAGAATTTGGTCTAAATTTACCTGCCATAAGCAAAGGCACTGCCTGACACAAGACAGAGGACAGAAATAAAGTTGGTCTTGCTGGGTATTTCTGATGGATCAAGGAGCTAATGCTCTTAATCTGCAAAATGACAGAAATCCACAAAAGCAAATCTTGAGTCATAGGAGAAGTGATAAGAAGTGTTTCTTGGGCAGCTGTGATTAGTCTTCTGCCCCACCTCCCCTCCCCCCAGTTTGGGAAAGATTTTGACAACGCACAAATAAACATGAAGAAACTGATGAGAGGGTATCTGACACAAGCTGATGAGCAATTAATGCAAAAGGCAAGAAGCACACCTGTGTCTTGAAAATTGTCCACAAGTCTACAGGTATTGCCACCTATGTACAGCAAAGCTGTGTTCCCTTAATTGTCTTCAAACTTGGGCTCCTTAATTAGAGCAGAGAAACACCATTGGCAGAAGAAAATTACTAACCAGTGTGTATACCTCTGAGGCACTTGGGCTTTAATTATAAACACCCAGACCAGTGAAGCCAAGTCTTCCTGTTACAGCTCTGAGTTTGCATCAGGGCATGCTGCAGTGTGGTCCCTCTGTCCCCATGAGGGTGATGGGCTGTGGTGCTGGTAGCGCACCCTCTCATCTTTCATGTGGCCCTCAGAGGAGCTGTGGGAGGGCACTGTAGCTGACTGAAAGGTCATCCTAGGGACAGAGCAGCACCATGTAAGCCAACATAATCGGAAAAATTATGTTGGGCTTCTGTGCACAAAATTCCTTCTGGAAATTAGGAACAGAGGTGATAAGTGCTTGCAGCACACACTGCTTCAGCGTGAGATGGTGTGGAGCACTGCACATCAGCGCTGCCTACACTGTTTGGGGCAGTTCAGCACCCCTGAGCCCCATGGTAGCAGTGTCTGTGAATTCTGCCTGCAGCAGCTGGCCAGGTGGCCTGGAGAGCACTGTATCACTGCCACTCTGGGTGCAGCAGCATCTCTTTCAGGAAATCAAACACAAATCAGACAAATTTCCATACAAATCCAAGCTGCACCTCTGTACTGGTTTTGGCTGGGATAGTTACTTTTCTTCCCAGTAGCTGGCACATTGTTGTGTTTTGGATTCGGTATAAGAACAACGTTGTTAATAACACACTGATGTTTGGTGGTTGCTCAGTAGTGCTTACCCTANATAAACAGGGGGAAGTTGGCCAGGAGGCAGTGATTACTGCTTTGGGGACAGGTTGGGCATCTGTCAGTGTGAGGTGAACAATTGTACTGGGCATCACTTATTTCTCTTGGGTTTTAGTCCTCTCTCTCTCTTGCTCTCCTTTTTGTTACTATTATAATAATTATTATAAGTAGTATTACTAGTATTATATTTTAGTTTGTTTCAATTACTAAATTGTTTGTAACTCAAAAAGTTAACTGTTTCTTTCTGATTCTCTTCCCCACTGGGAATGTGATAGGGAGTGTGAGCGAGCAGCTATGGGGTACTTAGCGGCTGGCTGGGGAGGATTAAACTATGCCAACACCCTGTACANCAAAGGGACATTGTATACCAAAGAACATCCTACCTAGTGTATATAAACAGGGGGAAGTTGGCCAGGAGGCAGTGATTACTGCTTTGGGGACAGGTTGGGCATCTGTCAGTGTGAGGTGAACAATTGTACTGGGCATCACTTATTTCTCTTGGGTTTTAGTCCTCTCTCTCTATTGCTCTCCTTTTTGTTACTATTATAATAATTATTATAAGTAGTATTACTAGTATTATATTTTAGTTTGTTTCAATTACTAAATTGTTTGTAACTCAAAAAGTTAACTGTTTCTTTCTGATTCTCTTCCCCACTGGGAATGTGATAGGGAGTGTGAGCGAGCAGCTATGGGGTACTTAGCGGCTGGCTGGGGAGGATTAAACTATGCCAACACCCTGTACAGCACCCCACACACCAACTGTGCCATGCTAAAATCTCAACAAAATCCATGAAATATAATGTACACAAATGTGAGAGGAGCAAAATCTTGCAGAGCCTGTCAAAGATTGCACGCTTGCTTACCCAAGCTGTCTCTGTGAGGGGTAGGCACAAATAGACAGGGAACTGGGGAGTATCTGCAGGAGCAGAGGCAGAAGTGGCACTGTCTGCCTCACACATTGCAGGTCCATTCTCTCTGAATGCTGGAATTATGAGAAGAGTACCCCAGGCTTCTACAGTAAATTACAGAGTTTTTAGATATCTGTAGCACTTTTTAGAACTAAATTTTCACTTGACTTCAGCAGAACATCCTATAAAGCATATACATTAGATTTGGCCTCTAGTAGTACTGGAAAGTTTGCTGTTGTCACTTCCTTTAGTCAGAAGTACTGTTAATCTGATGCGTGTTACTGTTTTCCTAGATTTACATTGCTATATAAGTCAATTTCATTACTTAAACATGTACTTGAACAACCACCCAGTTCTAGTATAGGATGCCATTGAATATAATACAGGGGATCAGAACAAGAACAAAAGCCAATAAGTTGCTTTCTATTTTTGCAGAGACTGTGACAAGCTTCTTTACAACCATCAGACATAAATGGCAGGCAAACTGTGTTCTTATAGTCAGACCACTACATTGCATCACAAACCTCTGGAAAAGCCTGGTGAAGTTGCTTTCTAGGGGAGCTCGAACAGAAAAATATTTTTGGTGTAAATGTAAATATTATTGCAGCCACGTTAAAATTTTTTTCCTTGATAAAAAGGTGGTTCTAGCCATTAGAAGACAAAAGGACAATACCACTGCCTGTTCCTGGCAGGTTCTGCAGCAGAGGAGAGAGTCATTAATCCTGTTTAAATTCACTAGAATCATAAACACATACAGGCATAAAATACTATTGCTTGTGTTTTTCTTTAAAGATCCAGAAACCAAAGTGTTGGAAATGGTCATTCACAAATCACAGAGCAATCACTTTTGGCATATATAGGACTTCTGATCTTTTCAGAAAATTAACAAACTCATACATTCAATTTGTGATTGCACAGAAACTCTGTACAGTGATACAGGTTTTGCATTTATTTTAAGGAAAAATCAGGTTTTATTCTAAGGAAAACAATGTTTTTCCAAGCTATGTCATATTTTCTAGACAAATGTTATATTCTTGTTTGATTTTTTTCTTACTTTTGTTCAATTTAATGATGCTATTCACTCTACAGCTCTTAGACTGGCAAGGGGTCACCTCTTTTCATTCAAAGCCCACACCCCATCCTCCCTGCTGCTCAGAATGGGTCTCAGGTTGCTGTCCTGGCACTGCCCACCCTGGCCACCCAGCCTGCTCTTCTCACCCTGCACACCATGCAGTGGGTGGTTTCAAGGTGCACAGCAAGCTACCGTGGTTGGCAGTGGAGAGGCACAGGGACTTTCTGTACCCCAAGACAGTCCAGTACTGGGTGTCCCAGTCCCTGGGGAAGCTTTTTATCCTTGGTGCTCACATGTGCCTGCTGTGCTGCAGTCTTCCACACTAGTAAAACCTCCCAGAGTCCTGAGGCCCTGCCATGCACAGCAGCCGTACTGCAGTCATGCTAGCCACACTACACTCATGCTATTTGAAACATATTTGTGTGCTCCCAACCAGGTGGTTGCAAGGTGAAAAGGCAAGAAAAATCACCAAAATGTTTAATTGTGGCTCTACAAGGGCTTCCCAGGGAACCTGAGCATGCTCTAACCTGTACACCCCAGGGGTGTCTTTCACATGGGAGGAAGGCTCCAAGTGTGGTTTTCACCGTGCTTTGTTCTCCACAGGGTGAGGATGCCCAGGATCCCTGTCTCCTAGCTGGAGTGGGCCACCAGTGTGGGGGGCCACAACACGGTGCTCCCCAGAGGTGCTGCAGTCAGAAACCACAGACCAGTCCCCTCCGACAGGTAACTGATTGGATTAGGAGTCCTGTCTGACAGCTTGTCTGCTCAGCTGCACGGGCTCATCAACCTCCCCATCCTGCCTGCTAATAAACTCAGCACGTGGGACCATTCTGCTTGATGATCTCTCCTTGGGGAGTTTTTAAGGCTTTGCTCTGTGAAAACTACTTGGAGTCTATTAAAATTGCAGCTCTGCTGTTGTCATGTTGTCCCGGAGAGTCATGGGAGGTGCCTGTCACCCAGGTGGAGGTGACTATTACATATTCAAGTGAAAAAAAGCCCCTGCTTTGGGAAGAGAGGCATCCCCGCCAGCAAATGGAAAGGAAGGTGCTCATCTGACACTTTAAGGGATGAGCCTGAGGAAAGGAGACATGACAGTGTATCACTGTACCCTTGCTCTGCTGCTGAAAATACCTGTGATGCCTTTGCTGAAGGGATTAAGCAAATGGGCTACTGTTGTTCCTGGACTCTAGGTCATCAGCGCTATGCTGCTGCTTCTGTTCCTCACCTGTGGGTGCTGCCAGTTGGCTCTCCAGGCTGCAGGAACCCAGTGATGGGCACCTGTTGGGGAACTGCCTACTCCACAGCTTTGGAATTTAGCCATGGCAGAGTTCTCTGCTTTCAGGATGGGATTCTGCTTCAGTACGTCTACATATACTGGCAATCATCTTGTGAAAGACACTGCCTGAATAAATCACAAGACAGCAATTGTGGGATCTATAGTATCTATAAAGGACATATAAATAAATCACAGTTTCAATTCTTTTCTTGGATTCACCTTTGGAGAGCTAAGGGGAGGCGGTCTGAGAAGACCTTAATGCAGAAAAACAAATTTAAATCTTCCAGGCTGTAAAGCTGCAGTGGCTTTTGCCTCAGTCACCACAATGAAAGGACCATAAACCCCAATAATCTTTGTTGCTTAAGATAAAAAAGCTGACGGATGGAGAGTTGCAGGCTTACTTGATGCAAAATATTACTGTGAGATTTCAGGTTTTGTTTTCACCGTGCAGCCAGCAGGGGCAAATTCTGAATCCGTGTTAGGCTTGGGAGAACCTTCCAGCATCCTGGTATCAACAAGGCATCAGAAACATTCGGGCTGTTTAAATACCCGGAACATTCATGACGCACTTGAAAAAACTCAGAAGGAATGAAATGTGCATCTGATTAGCCGGATTAGCTCATATAAGTACAGACTAATTTAAAATTATGGACAAGCAGTCTTGGCAGCTACAGAGATCTGTTCTTCCCTTTGCAAAGGCCCTTCTATTTCTTTCCAATACAGAGCCACCCCAATAAAAGTTGCCGCTAAAACACAATCCTGTCTGGAGAGTTGGGTTCATGTCTGGAAGCTGTCCCTGTGTCTGCTCTCACCCAGAGACCTTGCAATTTGTAGTGCTGTCTTGGAGTGAATCATAATGATAATGTATCCCAAAAATCATCCCGGAAAATTATTACTGTATCTTTAACACCCAGCAGCTGGCAGTCTTGGCGGGGGGAAGTTGACTTTCCCACAGTGTTTTTAGAAACCTGCTCACCCAGGCTCTGGCTTTCACGCTCGGGACGGAGTGTGTTTGTTTCGCTTGCAGTGCACTCGGTGCTCAGTCAAAGGTTTCTTTTTCCTTTTTTTATTTCCTTTGTCCATGACTTGAAAAAAACTGCAGTGGCGATTTTTGGGGACTGCTTGAGGGGGCATTCCACAGCTGCCTGTTCAAGAGGCGGCATTGCCGTTAACCGCTTTGAGGTGGGAGGAAGACATCTGGAGTAAACCCAGCCCAGCCGCCCTGCATTGACTACTGCTGCCAGGAGAAGCAGCGAACAATAAATATAGGGCATGTTTTCTGCTTACCACTTTGCAATCTTCCTCTTCAAATACTTCAGATACTTAGAGTAGAAATGCAAAACCCAGTACTGACTGTCATTGTGTTATTTCAAGTTTTCACCAGTTCAGTGTAACAAACAGCTCCTGCAGCTCAGGTGCAAGGCCTCTGTGCACACTCTGCATAGCTCAGCCTAAATTGAAAACTCAGGATCCCTTGCTTCTTGGACATTTTTGGCTGCCTTGTTGCTGTGACAATTGTGACCACCAAGAGGACGTGCTCACTAATGTTATTTCAGCCTTAAAATTAACACATATTCACTGCTGTTGTATAATTTCTACACATCCTTACACATCCTCTCTGAGGTAAATTTCAAGGGGGAAAAGTTGGATTTTTCCATTAATTCCCATGTGCCATATTTTCCCTTATTGGCAGGAGGGGAAAACATACATATGGAAGAGATCGTGCTTTAATTCAAAGTCTTAACCGAGACATCAATAAACTGACCACAATTTGGGTACTGCCTGTTTTCCCCATGTACCTTATGTTCAATGTAAAACACATTAAGAAATAAGTATGAATTTCCATCTTCTGGGGTGTGGAAAACAGCATGATCCTCAAAGGCCATAGTACTTTGGCCATCACGATGTCTTGGTGAGACTGTGTCTTCTGAAGTGTAAGCACAACAGCTTCAGCTGGTGAGCAGCAGTGGCCATTAAAATGATGGCATGTGCAAATTGATCACAATATTTAAAAGACACCATTCGGCTGATCAGTTGCAGTGTTTTGATTTTGCTGTAATTGTCTTTCTAAGAAGACTTAAAGCAACTAGAATGTCATTACTGCATGGCTGTAGAGCTGGTTGTAGCTGTACTGTCATGTTTTGATAACTCTTTCAAGGGAATTATCTCTTGGAGATTTTTGTTGTGACATGCTAATGTTTTTGTTGTGGCACCTGCCCATGACAGGGGGGGTTGGACTAAGTGACATTTAAAGGTCCTTTCCAACCCAAGCTATTCTATGGTTCCATATACCACCCTTATTACTTGGTAGAAGATCAATCCATTTAGTATTCCACTCCCAGATCTCCTGTGAATTTCGGTAAAAAAGCAAAACAAATTCACATCTTTTGCTACGTTCCTATCTAAGTTTGGCAGTTGGGAAGGGTAACCTGGTGGCAGCACAACCTGCCCCAATACTGAGGTCTACACATGGTTTAAGCTCTCTTTTGGGATCAAAATAGCCTTATACACCTCAGATCCATGAAGCCCTCATAGCTTGGTGACAGAGGAAAAATGTGCACCTGGAGTTGAGGTTCACAGGATACACTTGATGTTGACTCTAATTATTAGTAGGAATGTGGTGCAGAATGGCTTAGGGAGCAGTAATAGGACAAAGCCTTGGATTTGGTACAAGACTGGACACTTGCTTAAGTCCAGCATAGGGCAATAGTCCCTTAAAGTTATTACTATCTCCATGTTAATTTGTGGGAGGAATTAGTGTCCTTAAAAGTGGTTGCTAGCATACAGCTATCTATGTCTAGTCACCCTCGAGACACTGTATGAGTTTGCACTGCCAGTACCTGAGAATCTTCACAGCAAAGAATTTCTTACTTGTATGTTTAGTTATAGGTTTTAATTACTAAGTATAGAAAAGCTTTGGATGGAAGCAGACATTCTTGAAACTCTAAAAATGAGCACTCATTAACCACTTAATAGCAAACCGAGCAGAAGACGATGTCCACGGTAGCGTGTGGTGGCTTATCACCATGGGAGCCCACTCTGAAAAGCAGTGATGTCCTCTTCTTCCCAGGAGCATCACACACAGCCTGTGTGCTGTGGGCTGAGCACAGCCCCTGATGGGTGGCTGATGGGGAGCCATGTGTTGTCACATGTTGCCCAGACCACATCTCCTGTGGTGTGTTGCAGTGAGTGATGAAAGTGTCTGCCACTGGCAGCAGCACTGTAAGTCTTCCCTGCTACTTTCCCGCTAGCTGCAGGTCCAGTGTGGTGCACTGCAGCTCAAACAGCAGTACCACAGCTGCTCCATGCCTGATGTCCATGCAGCTGCCAACAGTGTCAAAGACATGGTGCCTTGCTGTCCCTCCACAATGCTGAGACTCCACCAGACTGAGACCGAGACCGTTTTAAAGGGGAAATATACTCTGAATTCTGCTATTCTGACCTTGCTTAGTGTGGATCTCGAAAGGAAGAGAGCCTTTCATAGCAGGTATTTTTGGCAAATTTATTTCCAAACCCAATATTTTAGAGGAGGGGGGAGGAATTTTCATCCTTTTAATAAGGGCCTATTGCAATAGGAAAAGGGGTAATGATTTTAAATTAAAAAATATGTTTTGTATTAGGAAAAATTCTTGATTGTGAGGGCGGTGAGGCACTGGAACAGATTTCCTGGAGAAGTTGTGGATGCGTCATCCCTGAAAATGTTCAAGGCCAGGTCAGACAAGGTTTGGAGCAACCTGGTCTAGTGGAAGATGTCGCTGCCCATGGCAGGGGTTTGGAACTAAATGAGCTTTAGGGTCCCTTCCCACCCAAACAAGTCTATGAATCCATGATTCTATCTTTTGGTGCTGCTGTATACAGGTCCACTGGAGGATGCTTGTCATTGTGTTCAGTTGCTGGTTTCGCTGAAGAAGGACATTAATTTTTACAAAAGTTCCAGCTTCCTTAAAACCAACAGACATCTCTGGAATGCTAATAGAACAGCCTGTAGTGACCAAAATCAGGACGTGAATGGTAAATGCCACGGCTGAGCACAGGCTACCCTGAGTGGCTGAAGCTCTGGAGGAAAAGGAAAATCCTCCTTCATGCTTGGCCGGTCCGAGCCAGCTGAGGAGACAATGCTGATGTTTGCTGTTGATGGCTGTGCTCAGTTTTTGTAGCTACTGTTGTGGGATGTGATGGGGGTCATCAAGCACAAGGCAAGCACAGAGACGATGCACAGATGTGAGCTGCGTTGCAGTCCAGCGCCAGTAACTCATGGGAGCAGGAAGGAAAAGGTCTTTCATCTCATTTCCCTCCCTGGAGCAATGCATTCCAATATTAAAAGGAAACCTGTATAGTATCAAGTGAACCCGAAACCTGGAGTGAGGGAGACCTTGCTTCTCTGGGCTTTGGACCATAGGCCAGCACCAGGCTATGACATGCTGAGAAAGGGGAAGATGTGTCCCAAATATATCTGTGCATGCTTGTGCTGGCCTGCTTGCAGCTGAGGGTACCTCTCCTGGGGTGCCAAACATCCAGGTAGTGCAAAGGCAGAACAAAATGAAAAATGTCTGCACTCAGCTATTACAGTGAAGTCTTTTTCCACCCTGCAGTTGATAAGCCTGTGCTGGGCTACAGGAGGGGAGGGGA
>VWZT01001599.1:37575-51994 GCA_013397055.1 Pachycephala philippinensis
GAGGGGAGGGTCACAGGAGGGTCAGGTCACAGGTCAAGACAAATAATTTCTGAGGTTTGTATCTGAAAATGAATAACCACAGGTGTTTCACCCCTTGGTACAAAATTGATCAGGTGCAATTCTTAACCCCTTTGCTGTTTCACTCAGTCACCCAGCAAGAAGCTCTTGGAGGGGCACCCCAGTATCCTCTGGAATGCTCTGGAGCAAGTCCAGACCTGTCTTATAGATGGGGAAAAGGTTCATTGGTGCTCAGGTTGCGTGCTTTATTCATCTGTAGTGACAGATCCTGGTCCAGCCACACTACTGTGATAGGAGTGAACTTGATGAAGAAGGGCAACCTGGGCACACTGGAGAGATTGTGATTAGTGCAGGTTGCTGCAGTTGTTCTCCTGGGATGTTGTTGGGAAAAGGTCTTGCAGTGGACAGGGAGGTTGGGCAAATTGCTTCAAGGGGACAAAATCTGGGACCAACACACGCAGCTGCCAGCCCCCCACAGCCTCTCTCTGTTCTGGTTCCCAAGTGACCTCTGTTCCCTGTCTCCCTCCTGATCCAACTCCACATCAGAGACAGTAGCAATGACTCTCTCTCATTCTAACATATGAAGTGAGGATCCCAAGCACGTAAGGTTCATGCCATGACTCCCAGAGCCTGATCACCTCATGGAGCCCCTGCCTGGTTGTCTGGCATGGACCCTGCATGCTAGGAAGCTGTTGGCCTCTGGGGAGCCACCAACCGCCTGCCGGCCTGGCACTTTTATCATGCACAGTAAGAGGAGACATAATCAATTCCCCAGTTGGCACTTTGCACTGAATACACACTTTTTCAGTCTGATAGCAGGACTAAATTAGTTATTTAGCAATGAGACCCTAATTTAAAGTGAGCAACTGCCCTGACAAGGATCATTGTTCAAGGCTGTCCCCCCTTTGCTTTCAGATGAGAGGCCCACCAATCCATGGAAGGTGATAAATAGACAATTAGAAAACAGATATATTTTGTTAGTTCTACAAAGCTCCCTGGTGCTGTCAGGCTCACAATAAAGGGGGCTCTGGTAAATTGGTGGGCAATGAAAGCCAGCTGTACGGTCATCACTCCTACAGACACAAAGCCATATGTGGCCATTTACAGAACATCCCTGAAGATAGATGGAGCCAATAAGACCAGGGGGAACTAAAAATACTTGACAAAGTTGGCTGCTCTTCATTTAACAAGAATAAAATATCTAATGGAGTGTAATAGAAGCCATCAATCACTGCTGAGTCAAGAACAGGTTTAATACTCTACTTTTAACTATTAATGCAAGTTTTTATTCATCTGTAATAAGTCAGCAATTAGTATCTACTCTGTGCAGCACAGTGATGTTGTGCAAGGCTTCACAAAAGGCATGGGCCCAGCAGCACAGCTGCAAAGATATCCATGCTCAAACACGGCAGGGGCAGGAGACACAGACATGACACAGAAAGAAGACCGAAGGTTAGAAACTGCCTCCTCAGAGATAATTAGATATCTGCAAGCACTTCCTAGCAAATATTCCATTTAGGCTTGCAAGCTAGATGACATTTCTTCTTTTTACTTATTTACTTTTACTCTTTCTAGGCAAGGACACATGAATAGGTGTTAGGGAAAGCCCTTCAACTACCTGCTTACTACGGATAAATATTTGTAGTGCTTTTCCTGGAGATAAGCATTAGAAAGTTGAAAACTCCTGAGAAGTCATCAGTTCTGCAAAGTGGGACTGTGGTGTGGAGCTCAGCACTGAATCCAGGCAACAACACATGGAAGTCAGGCGTGAGATGGAGCCAAGTCACACCACACATTTGCCTTCAAGGTGCCCACAGCATATACATACCACTGCTGAGTCATCACGGCCATTTCAGGAAACTACTTCTTCATGTAAGCAATCAGCCAACCAAATGCCAAGTTTCATCAAAATAAACTCAAATTATTTTGCCTCATGTTACCACTGCTATAAAACAGGACAAAGCTGCTACAATGCTTGGAAACTGGTATTTAATAACCATGGAGCCATGGCCCCCTCACGAGATAAAAACATGCATCAGCAAGTCAGATGGTACTGGCTGTGCACTTGAGTGCTCAGACTCTCACCCTGTAATGTCAGGGTCTTTGCCTGCATTTGGAGATGGCATATGCTGCAAGGTAACTGTCTGCTCTCACTTGCCTATTTTTAGTTGCTTCCACAGGACAAGAATTGTAATTTATTTTGCAGAACAGCAAATGTCACATCCTATGAGTGCGTTGTTGTACAAAATGCGATATTGTAGCTGGAGAAAAGTGACCTTCCATAATGGAAGTGTCCTATAGAACTAATAGAAAATGATAACCAATAGCTTTTACCAGATAATTATATCCTTCTTCTAGAAGAGTTTTAAAAGCCAAGGACATCTCTATCCATAACACTGTGCAGTTCAGGCTTGTTAGGTGTGCCTTTTTTTTTTTTTTTTTTTCTCTTTCTGTTCCATTACAGCCAAATTCATTTAATCTCTGTCAAAAAAAATTCATGTTGGTATTGTCATGTCAGGGATTCAGACACAAGGCTTAACGTTTTGACTATGACTGACCAGCTCCTCCTTTCCGCATGTACCACAAGCTTAGAAGATCGCAGCCTTCCAAATCTAGCTTAATTGATCTTAAATCTATTGTTTTATTTTCATGAGGATTGCTGACTGGGCTACAAATACAGAATTCCTTATATATGTCTACAGCCACACATGCATGCAGACTTGATACCTCCTCTGCCAGCATAGGGTGCCATCCTGAACTGAAGCCCCTTTTGTAAGGGCTTTTTGGTTTGCTTTTGAAAGATTTCAGCAGCTGCATGCGGTAATGGTAGTAACTGAAGTGCACGCCTCCTGATGCATAGCTATTTACGTCAGAGCACAATATTAATTTATTCTCTGGGAACTTACAGAATATTTCTAGGGAAAAAACCACCATGGCTTAGGACACATCCACTGTTCAGTGCCAATATATCTAACTGAAACAGAAAACAAACCTCTGTTTAGCAGCAGAATGAGCACATAAAAACGAGCACATTCACAGCACTGGGAAGAAACAGGCCTTCTTGCTTTGACAAGCTGAGTCAGAGGATATAAACCATTTTATACCTAGATCTCCCTGAACATGTTAGAACCGTATCCAAATAAGGGCCAGAATAACAATACAAAACATAGCTCAGCAGTTCCATTTTTTCCAACATAAATGTCTGTGTGCCCAGGAACACCAGACATGGAGCAGCATGGGTTCTGTCCCAGATTTTCATGTTTTTCATGATACTTAGTAATACTTTGTTTTGAGAGGGAAAAGACACTGGTTTCATCGAGCTACCAAATATTGCCCACATATACTTTCCGTCAGCAGACTCAGCTACCTACATCTGCGTCAGGGTTTTTCCACTGCCTTAGAAATCCCTCATGCTGACTTCTCTGGTAGAAAAAAGCAAAAGTTTCTGTAAACTGATCTTTGCATAAAAATTTAGGACAGGGTCTCAGAATGCTGGGAGATCCCTTGGAGATCATCCACTCCAACTACCTGCTCAAGCAGGGCCACCAGGACTGTGGCCAGATGGGTTTTAGACATCTTCAAAGATGGAGACTCCACAACCTCCCCAGGATGCTGCTCAGACACCTTCACTGTGAAGAAGGGTTTGATGATATTCAGGAGGAATCTCCTGTGCTTAGGTGAGTGCCCATGGTCTCTGGTCCTGTCACTGGGCACCACTGAAGAGAGCCCGGCTTCCTCATCATTATTCCTTCCATCACTTATTTAAACCCATGGACAAGATCCTCCTGAGCCTGCTCTTCTCCAAGCTGAATAGTCCCAACTCTCTCAGCCTGTCCTCATAGGAGAGATGCTCCAATCCCTTCACCACCTTTGTGGTTGTGGGAAGCCCAGTACTGCACACAATACTCCAGATGTGTCTCACCAGCACTGAGTATAAAGGAAGGCTTGCCTACCTCAGCCTTCTGGAGACACTCTGCCCAGGATGCCACTGCCTCCTTTGCTGATTCATGGTCAACTTTGTGCTCACCTGGATCCCCAAAGTTATTTCTGCCATCTGCCTTCCAGCTGGGTTTCTGGGGTCATTTCTCCCCATGGGCAGCACTTGACTTTTCACTTTTTTGAACTTCATGAAACCTCAAACCTTCTCTGGCTTGTTAGAATCTAGTCAGAGTAAAAAACTCTCAAGAGAAGGAGTTAATAACTGGAGTTGCATTTGTAGTAGTCAGATAAACAGAGACGGTCTTACCTGAGGTGTGATACTATGAGGATGGAACAAGAAGTGTCAATTTGCACACTCGCAAAAACACACATGGAACGTTTCTGGACAGTGTACAGTCAGCAGTTCAGCACAGCCCCTTGCTGGGCTTGCTGTGACATATGGTCCATGTGTATGTGCCCTGTCCTCCATTGTTGCCAAACAACAGCTGCAATGGGAAGGAGTATTTTTGTATCCTAAGATACCCAGAAGGGTTTCAGATCTTTGTCTTTCCCGGCAACTGACATGTCCAGAGAGGTGGGCTATCCCAAAGAGACTTTATCTGGGGTCCCTATCAATAGACTGGACCTCAAATCGTCTCTGCCCTGCATACACCTCCTAGAACTAAAAGACCATTGCAAACCATTTGCATGGACAAAAACAGCAACACCTCACACCTTTGAGGCAGTGTAAGCCAACTGGTCAGGAGCAGACAGAGCATTCAAAGATGCTAGTTTTCCCTTAATAAATGTTCAACACCTTAGGAAAAATGCAAATCCCTCATAACTTCAAGTGTGACAACAGCCTGGCTGAGCCCCTTCAGCAGAGGGCTCAATGCTGAGACTGGAGGAGTTGCATCCGAAGTGATATCCAAATCGCTGGTTGCAGAAAATAGAACACACTACTTGGAATCCATGGGGACAGGTTTGGCACACTGCTGTTAAATGGAGTTCTACTAATTATTTGCAAGGCGTATCCTTAAAGATCCTTTCTATGATTAAATTAACATAAAATGTTTTAATACATGAAAATCACCACAGAGGATGTATTTGCAAGGGTATTTTTTTTTTATTTTGTTTACATTGGATAGGACAAATAAAAAGTAATTGCTTTTCAGGATGAGCTTCTGCTCATTTATATGATTACGATTTTTTGATTAACCTTTTTTTTTCTTTCTGTTCTGTGCATAGTAAGCAGGATCCTCTCCTTTTGTAACTTTATCATTTTAATAAACCTTGCCATGCCAGCAGCAACCCAGAGACTATTGTGACCTGCCCATAACCACCTGAGCCCTACTTAATCGATTTAATGAATTTACCTTACCCAATCCTTGATACCAAGTTTAATCAAATCTGTTTGCTACACCAAAAACTCAATGGCTGCTCTTGTTACATCTCGGTGGAGGAGGTGAGTGTGTGTGTGTGTGTGTGTGTGTGTGTGTGTGTGTGTGTGTGTGTGTGTGTGTGTGTTTTAAAAGTTCTTGGGTTTGTCTTTTTAAGAAGAAATTAGCTTTTTCTCTGTGACCATTGCTAAGTGAAACCATATACATGAAGAGTAGATTAACTTCTCTCAAGAAAAGGAAAACAGTAAGAGCAGCCATACAGGTCCATTCAGTCCATCTGATTGTGATGGGGTCATCCCATTATGGAATGTCCATGGAAGAGTATTGTAAGATAGCCATTACTTTACTAAGCTTTTAATTAAATATTCTCCCACTAAATAATGGTTTATGTTTCAACAGTGTCAGCCACCTCATTCTTAGCAAGATTTCCAACTCAGAAACATGAAAAGGGGGCAGAAGTACCACACCAGTCCTTGAGTTTATAAACGAGTTGCAAAAAAATCACAGGAAAATTGCAAAGCCATGGCATATTGAAAAAAGCCACACACAGAGTGACACACAACTTGAAAACAAGCCGGGTGACTGAGACACCCTCCCAGTTTTTTTACTCTGACTAGATTCTAACACTGTGATATGTTGGTCCCCATCTGTCACAGCAGCACTTCCAAGAGGGGGAACTGCTGCCCACTACACCATCATCAAAGCCATCTCCAGAGCTGACACAGGTCGCAAGGCTCTCTGCTGCATAGAGGGGTTCTTTTAAATGTTATGTTGTTTTTACTTTTCTTTTAAAGTCACCCCCTGCAGTTACATTGAAATGACCTCTCTCCTCCTGCTACTGCACAAGCTCCTTTCTAAGGGAGATCACTGGAAGTCAAGATAATGCATTTTGCTTCAGGTTGAACAAAACATCTGCCCTGACACTGAAAACAAAGTCAAGGAGATTTTTGGTGACTCTTTGGTGACTTCTCATGGGGAAAGGAGATCAGCAAACCAAGCACCCAGATCAGGTGTACGGAGCAGCTCCTTACCTGGGCAGGACAGGCTTGGTCCCTAAGAGGTCACAGGGAAAACCCCTGCCAAGGAGTGAGTGCTACACACCAGAGGAGTGTAGCAACCTGCACAGCCCTTTACCAGAGCATGCCATGTTGCTTAGTCACTTCCCATCCCACTGGAGGCCCAGCAATGATCATGCAGGTAATGCTCACCATTCCCTGACTTATCAATGACAGGGGTAAGCCAAGGTTAATGAAAGAATCACAGAATGGTTTGGATTGAAAGGGACATTAAAGACCATTTTGTTTCAATGCTCCTGTCATGGCCAGGAACAGCTTCTATTAGATCAGTTTGCCCTTAGCTCCATGCAAGCTGGTCTTGAACACTGCCAGGGATGGGGCATCAATGAGCCTCAGCCCTGTCCCCAAAGCCTCATGGAAGCTCAGCTGGTTGCAGCCCATGCTGTCAGCATGGCTGGGTGGCTGTGGACTCACAGCTTTATGAACCAAGGATTCCAGGCTTTGGGGTACAGAAATCACCTACTCTGCACCTTAAGTGCATTTGCGGTTCTCTTCTCCAGACTTACAATTCACACATCCATAAAGCCCTTGCAATTTGGATGTGCAGCTTTGTGATTAGGTGGGCCCAAAGCACGGTCACTGTCAGAGGGACTGCCGGCCCCTTTGCAGTGCTCTGCTCCAGGGTCAGTTCACTCTGCAGCTTCTCCCTCAGGTACTTTCCCCACCAAGGCTCTCCCCAGCACAAGACTTTTCCTTGCAAGCTGGTGCCTGCCAAGGGGGAGAGCAGAGCATTGTGCATGAACAGAAAAACAGGAGCCTGCTCTCAGCTGCAGCTCACTGTCTTCTTCTCCTGTCTTTCCAAAAACACTTGCCAGCCCCTGAGGGAGGAGAAAGCCAACACCCGCTCTGTACCATGAGCTCCCAGGAGGGCATAGGAGGAATGTCCCCACTACTGCACCTGAGTCTAGCATCCTACTCTGGACCTGTGCCCCACTGCTGCCCTTTGGGGCTCTGCATCTGAGAGTGCTCCTCTGACTCCTGTGCTGCAGTAAGTTGGGATCCCCAGCATCCTGTCAGGTCCCCTCATAGTGCAATGTCCTTTCCTTTCCATCCACACACAACCAAAATCACCTGGCATAGGACTATTTCTCTAAGAGAGAGTGGTGCTGTGGTGGTGCTGTGGCTGAGCAGCTGAGAGGAGGCTCTCAGCCATGCATGAGAAGTGGGAAACAGTTAATTTGGGGATGATTATGAATAAATTTATTGCTAAAACATTATCTAAGAATTGCCGATATCTACATAAAACTATCTAAAGAAGTATCTAAATAACAACTCATAACAATAATAACTCATCTATTACAATGGATTACAGTATCATCGAGTCATGGTCTCTCCTTTTGAGTCACAAGCCTTGGCAAGACCCCCTCTTTGTCCGAACTGTCCAGAGAAGTCTAGGTCTACTTAGTGTCAGATCTGGTCACAGTCTGTGTCTAAATTACTATGATATAAGCAGGTTCAGCTAGAAACATACAGGTTTACAGTTGACCTTTCAGAATTCACATATCACAGGTGTTCTGTTGGTTTTGCTTTACAGTTTTTTTCTGTAGGTACTGAACAGGATTTTCTCTAAGCAGCACAGATCCCAATGTTAAAACTGTTTTATCCCACAAGTTAAACAAAACCGAAAATCTATTACTATGCAATTAATTAAAAATGGATGAGTTTCTAGCTGCTGAGCTTGTAATTAAAAGAAAACCTGTATTATCCTGAATATTTGCATGAGGAGGCTGTAAAGTATTGCTGCATAGTGATATTGACAGAGTTTAGAAGATTTGAGTGCAGATCTCCATGTTCCAAAATGAAGATGCTGCTACCAACAGCAGGAAGCCACTTTACTGTTCCCCATTTGGGAACTTTGCTTCATCTTGGCTAAATTTCCCTTTAGCTAGCACTCAGGGTCAACACATCCAGCAATTCAGTTACATTTTCCCAGCTGCCTTGTGAAGCTGAAACCCTGAAAATAAGCACTGGAGCAAGGCTGAATATTTTCCTCCAGTCCCTCCTTTCCTAAATAGCTATAGGTTTTCAAGAAAACTGGGTCTGATGGGGAATTTCAAATTGCAAATGAATATTCAAGTTTCACAACTGCTAGCACCATTTTATAAGGTAAATCTGAATAAGTTCTCTTCTTGGGAAAAGGTTTATTGGTTTTTCTTCTGATGCAGGGCCAACTTTACTTAATCATGTCAGTTGCTGTGCTTGCTTCCTATACTACTCCTCAGCCTCATGAAACCCCTTAAACCTTCCCGGGTGTTTCCTGAGCACCATGAGTATACTGTCTGGTGCTGATGGTGACCTTCTCCGAGGTCAAATACGGGGAATCCTTTCTCTGGCCAGACCTTTGCAGGGACATCCAGCTCCTGCACTCCAGGGGAAGGCCCGGTAGGGGTCAAGAGAGGTAGAGGTCCAGCCCTGGAGGTCCCAAACTTGCTACTGTACCTCAGCTTGCTGGTTCCACTGGCATTCATAAAATCATAGAATCACCGAACAGTTTGAACTGAAGGTATATTAAAGGTCATTTTGTCCAAATCCCCTGCAATGAACATCTACATGTACGAGTAAGCTGCCACCTGATGGGATAGACAGGTGTTCACACATGGTTTTATGAGCATGGTAGCACATATCACAAAATAAAGCTTTTGAAGATGTCGTTGGTCATTGCAAGGGGGTTGCCTTCGTAGATGGCCATTAAAGGTCCCTTCCACCATGAATGGTTTTTTAATTCTATGAATACTGCTTGGCATCAGCAATGGGACATGGAAATTGTCTCCTGTAGGATATCTTGGGGTATTTACTTTTCTTTATAGAGTTTCTTATGACTCATAGTTCTTCCTTGGGATTGTGATGTATTCTGAAGTTTCAACCTCATCTTGCTGTTGAAACCAACAACAGAGTTGTTTGTCCGAGACGGAATTTTCTCTTTTTACCAGCAGATAAAAGGGAGAATTTTGTCCTAGAAAGGGTGGTCATTAACTCACTTTGTTTATACTGTCTTCAGGAAAAGTGGCAATCACTTCAGAATACTCAAGCCTGGACAAGGGGTGTGGACAGGAGGGGGAGCCTGAGAAAACTGAAATCTGTGAGAAGCAGCCAAGGACTCAGAGAAGTTACGTGATGTAATGAGCACTTGTGGAAGGGAGGCCAAGAGCATCCTTCACAGGAAGGCTTTGAGTGGGAGGCAAACGACCTAAGAGCTGACACAAACTGAGAAAGTACAAAAGTTGTGGAAGAAAGGGGGAACTGGTGGAAAAGGTAGGGAGGAGGAGAAAGAAGGTGATACAAGTAAGAAGGGGTACACGGCTGTCAGGCAGGCTGTGTGGAAGGAAAATCTGCTATAGGTAAAAAAGTAGTGCTGAGAGTGGAGAAAGGTCACAGTCTCCATCTCCAGGTCTGTGACCAATGATGATAGCTCACACACCAAGAGCTGATGCTAAGGACAGGGCTTGGCAGGTGTATGTCTTAGATGGATTTTGGAAAATGAGGTAAGACCTTGTGACAGCTTCCCGTGAAGGTTGTGGACAGCTGCCAGCTCCCAGGAGGTAGGAACTGCCCCTTTCGTCTGTCCAGCCCAAAACAAATCAGAATGTTGTTGAACCAAGATACAAACTACTCGATTTCTTTTTGGGGAGTTGTTTGGTAAAGGGTTGTTTTCTTGTGATGATGACTCGAGGCAGTAGGAAGGGCTAAAGAAGAGCTGCTCATTATGATTATTGCTCCTCTGCTATAGAAACACAATGAATTCTGCCCATTACTCCCAGCAGGATATTTTTCCCCTTCCCTTTCCTTCCTCGAAGAGAAGGTCCTTAAATTAATGCCATCTCAAGATACAAACACAGTTCATTTTCCCAACACTTGATTAGGCATATCATTTCCACCTTTTATATTTAAGTTTAATCATGAAGTTGTTAACCATAAAAAAAACTATTAAATGAATACAGTACATTCAAAAAAATCAGTAAGTATTTCAGAATGAGCACTTAAAAAGAAAATTTATGCATAGAAACAATGGAGAATTACAATTAAGAGCTCTAGGGATTGGAGAGTGATTTGTCCAGCCATTACACAGTCATTTCAATTTAAATTAAAATTGCAACTATTTTCTAGTCTACTAAAAATATGTGGTGTCACATTAAGAGTTTTAATGGAGCTTTCTCTAGGGAATGTAGCAAAGCTAGTTAGTACCACATAAATAACTAAATATTGGAAACTGAATGAATTCTCTGCCAAAACACTAATATGATAAAACCCAAAAATGGCAGTAGATGAGTTTATTTTCTCTAATGAAGTGCAGCCCTCATATTAAACCAAAGAAACAGTTCACAGGGTGTCGAAGTCTACATGGTTTAACCTGAGCTGACTGATAAAAATAGTCTGCCAGATATATTTTTCTAACCTGACAAGTCCCTGTGTAAATGATGCTGCATAATTTGCTCACAAACTACAACAATGCTGTTTAAATGTACAGTCATCCTTCCTTCACCTAGAATATGCAAAATAAGTCACTATGGTCTATCCAATATCCCTGAAGTAGGGAAAGTTGGCTTATTCTCTAAGTTTTAAGATTTTAGCTTAATGATTGAGCTTTAAGCTTTAACCACTGCAAAACACGTTCTCAGAAACAGAGGTTTTTACTGAGTTGCTTTATTCAAGGCTACTTAAACACTAAGATCGGACCGATCAAAATGTACCCATTCACCAAGCCAAATACAGCCTTCAGGTGAGCCTGGATAGCTTTTACAATTCAGAAGGTACTTGGGATCTGGGAGCAGCAGCTGCTGTGCTGAGAGTGCTAGCCAGTTTTCATAAAGAACAGGACAATGTGTTTTGCCTGCTTTGCTCACCAGCTCTGTACCTGGATTCCAGAGAAACAATAAGAACGTGGACCTCACCCCGTCTTGACTCCCAGTGCTGCAGGTAGGACCTCAGCTGTGGGGGAAATACCATCCCTTGACCTGCTGCTCTGAACAGTGCAGTTACCTTCACTCCCAAAGGGAAGAATCTCCCTCCTGCTCCTGTGCTCAAAATGTAAAGGAACACATCCTGTCTGTACCTGCCTCCATACCTGTCAGCTCCAGCTAGAGACTTGTCAGTGGGGTGTCTCTTCTTGCACCATCATTAGCAGATCAGTGTGCCATGCAGTTCCGTGCAACGACTGCACCTGCAGACTGCCATGTGGGACAGATGGCAACTCTCAGATGTGAATGTAAAGAGGTGTTCTGAGGCCATGCAAAACATCTCCCAAACATTCAGCAGACTTTAGGGACAGGAGGGTGTAATGCAAAACTTTTTTGAAGCCTGTTTGCTATTATAGCTCTCAAACACCCAGAACTAAAAGCTTTAGGGACCAGCAGTTACTACCAAATACATTATAATTAAACAACTAAAATTTTATTATCCATCTCTCCCAACAAAAATTGGCTGCATTTATACATTGGAAGAGCTTTCCATATGGCATTCCTAGTTGTTTTTTCACCTTGCTGTTTTCATAAATTACAGATGTCAGTATTGTAATTCCCTTAGTTAGTATATTGACTTTAATTTCGTAAAACAAAAGGTAAGCAATCAGCCGAAAAGCCTCAAGCCTGACCGAGTCTGGATAGCCAAGTCTGTGTGGTTTTCCTTTGCATGGCATCTACACCAAAACTCACCCTATAGCCTCAATAATTAGTTTAACTTCAACATGTAAACATATTTTGATTTTCCCTTCTCAAAATTTAATTCTGTTTTTGTCTGCTCAGATTACACATTTGCTTCCATCTTAAAGCAGACCAGCTGCAATTTCTCATTTGAGTTCCTCTGACCCTGGCACCTGAACCGTCTACCCACCCACTCTTCTGCAAAGCCATCCAGCTAGACAAGTTCTGAAGAGACAAAGAAAAGCAGCAAGAGTGATAATCTCTATGAAATATGTCTTCCTTGTAATAATTTTAAAGCAGAGTCTTTAAAAAGGATCTGCACATCGAGCTTTGAATGGAAAAATAATTTAAACATGTGAACTGGTGAGCCGTAGGAGTAAAGCAGGAAGGGTTCCCTGTTGTCTGTTCCTCAAAATATAATCAACATGCCACACAGCTTGCTAAGATATCAAAATTACTCCAGTCCTCCTTTGTGAACTGGTTTTCTTAGTAATCTGTAACAAAAAGGCAAAACGCACTTCATACTGCAATAGATAGTAAATGCAACTGTCAGAAGGACAGAGGTTACTCCATGAATTACTGAGATAAGGGAGTAAAAGAGATGAAAGGTCACTTGCTGAAGAGGGTAGAACCTCTAGTAGGATCTTCAAGTATTGCTCTGGGACTACTCTTGCTAAATATCTTTATTAGTGGCCTAGACACAAAATGTAGAAGGCACTACAGAAATTTGCATATTAAGTTAGAGATCACAGAATTACAGAATCATTACAGTTGGAAAAGACCTCTAAGATCAAATAAGTAAAAGCATTAATGCAGCATCATTGTATTCACCACTAACCCATGTCCCCAGGTGCCATATGCACACGACTTCGGAACACTTCCAGGGATGGTGACTTCACCACTGTCCTGGGCAGCCTGTGCGAGGGCTTGAAAACCCCTTCAGTGAAGAAATTTTCTCTAATATCCATCCAAACCTCCCCTGTTGCAACTTGAGGCCATTTCCTCTGGTCCTGCAGCTAGTTGACTGGGAGAAGAGCCCAACCCACACTTTGCTATAACCTTCTGTCTAGGAGTTGTAGAAAATGAGAAGGTCCCTACCAAACCTCCTTTTCTCCAGGCTGAACCCCTCCAGCTCCCTCAGCTGCTCCTCATCAGATTTCTGCTCCAGACTTCTCCCCAGATCCATTGCCCTTTTCTGGACAAAATCCAGCAGATCCATAGAATATTCTAAGTTGGAAGGGACCTACTAGGATCATCAAAGTCCAAGTCCTGGCCCAGCACAGGACAGTCCCAAGAATGACACCATGTGCCTGAGAGCATTGTCCAAATACTCCTTGAACTCTGTCAGTCTTGGTGCTGTGACCACTTTCCTGGGGAGCCTGTTAACTGGAATCATCTGCAAACTTACTTAGTATCCCTTTGAGTCCTGCATCCAAGTTGTTTACGAAGATGTTGAAGAGAACTGGATCAAGGATGGAACCCTGCAAAACCCCACTAGTGGCCTGTCCCCAGCCTGATGTTAGACCAGTCACTTCATGCCCAACCCACAANCGAAGATGTTGAAGAGAACTGGATCAAGGATGGAACCCTGCAAAACCCCACTAGTGGCCTGTCCCCAGCCTGATGTTAGACCAGTCACTTCATGCCCAACCCACAAGCCAGCCGCTCACCCATTGCATGATGTGTTTATCCAGCTGTGAGCTGAGTTGTCTAGAAGGATCCTGTGAGAGGCAGTATGTTACAATCTCATTATCAGAGAGAGCTGCCTCTACCCAAATCAAGGTGCAAACAAGACCAGTTAATAGTATGGATTTTATTTAACAGTAAATGTGAGGTACAGACAGATTAAAAAAAAAAGATAGAAAAGAGAGCAGGGGGCAGAGAAAGAGAGTGAGAGAAAGAGACAGATGAATCAGAAAGATAGTCACCATCCCTGTGAGTCCACTCAGCATCCCATCGGTCCTCTTCACCCTGGGCTTCATAGTTGTAGGGGTCCTGAGGTCACTCAAAACTTCTCACCATTTATACATTTTAGCAACAAAGAAATTAATTCTCATTGACTACACAGTTCTCTTATTCTATTGGTTAAATGATTCTTTTTCTTCTAATGCTAATTAGTCCCATGCTCAGTCTTTCTCCTCTCTTGTTTCAGTAGGTTTCTTGTCTTTAGTCAGTGGGCTATGGTATCCCCCTGCCAGACCTGTCAGAGTTGATTTTTACCATAGTTGCTGATTGCACTTTCCTTGTGGATACAGTCTCCCAAAAGCTTGTTTACCTTTCTTAGGCCTGACATAAATGGACAATAGTACCACCTTTGTCTTATCCCTAGTTCCCATAAGGTGGCTTAACTCCAAAATTCCAGGAATCCAGG
>VWZT01001600.1:0-22871 GCA_013397055.1 Pachycephala philippinensis
AATACACCCCCCCAAAGTATAATTTAGGGACACACACACAAAACTGGGAACAGGCCATGGCAAAAAAACAAGGTGACCTTAATTTAATTATCGAACGACACATCTCTGAGGTGAAGCATCAGTAAGGTTGGGAGATGAATAAATAGGGGGGAAAAAGGGGGTTGGATTGAAGAAAGTACTGAATTTTAGGGGGTAGAAACAAAAGCTTTATTGGAAAAAATGGAAAATTGCATTAGTAAGGGGGCTGGATTGAAGGAAATAGTGAATTTTAGGGGAAAATGAAAGAAAATTGCAGGAGTAGAAAAGTTGGATTGAAGAAAATAGTGACTTAAGTGAAAAAAAGGAAAAATTGCTTGAGTGGGGAGCTTGAATAGTGAATTTTACTGGAAAAAAGAAGAAAATTGCACGAGTACAGGGTTGGATTGAAAACAGTGGATTTGAGGGGAAGAAAATGAAGATTGCATGAATAGGGGGGTTGAAGAAAATAGTGAATTTTAGGGGAGGAAGGAAAATATTCTTGGGGGAAAAGAGGAAATTGCATTAATATGGGGCTGCATTATAAAAATAGTGAGTTTTATGGGGGGAAAAAAAGGAAAATTGGGTGAGGAGGTGCTGTCTCAACAGAGGGATGCAAAGCCGGGAGGGTCGACGGAGGGCACCGTGCGCCCGTTCGGGGGGAAAAGGGACAATTTTAGTGGAATAAAAAGAAAAATTTAGTGGAATAAAAGGAAAATTACGTGAATAAGGGGTTGGATTGTAGAAAACAGTGAGTTTTACGGGGGGAAGAAAAGGGAAAATGGGTGAGGAGGTGCTGTCTCAACAGAGGGATGCAAAGCCGGGAGGGTCGACGGAGGGCACCGTGCGCCCGTTCGGGGGGAAAAGGGACAATTTTAGTGGAATAAAAAGAAAAATTTAGTGGAATAAAAGGAAAATTACGTGAATAAGGGGTTGGATTGTAGAAAACAGTGAGTTTTACGGGGGGAAGAAAAGGGAAAATGGGTGAGGAGGTGCTGTCTCAACAGAGAGATGCAAAGCCGNTCCAGCCCTGGGGATCCCGTGTTTGGGGGGCTGAGGGGAGCTTGTCTCAGAGGGTTCTGAGGGGATCCAGCCCTGGGGATCCCGTGTTTGGGGGGCTGAGGGGAGCTTGTCTCAGAGGGTTCTGAGGGGATCCAGCCCTGGGGATCCCGTGTTTGGGGGGCTGAGGGGAGCTTGTCTCAGAGGGTTCTGAGGGGATCCAGCCCTGGGGATCCCGTGTTTGGGGGGCTGAGGGGAGCTTGTCTCAGAGGGTTCTGAGGGGATCCAGCCCTGGGGATCCCGTGTTTGGGGGGCTGAGGGGAGCTTGTCTCAGAGGGTTCTGAGGGGATCCAGCCCTGGGGATCCCGTGTTTGGGGGGCTGAGGGGAGCTTGTCTCAGAGGGTTCTGAGGGGATCCAGCCCTGGGGATCCCGTGTTTGGGGGGCTGAGGGGAGCTTGTCTCAGAGGGTTCTGAGGGGATCCAGCCCTGGGGATCCCGTGTTTGGGGGGCTGAGGGGAGCTTGTCTCAGAGGGTTCTGAGGGGATCCAGCCCTGGGGATCCCGTGTTTGGGGGGCTGAGGGGAGCTTGTCTCAGAGGGTTCTGAGGGGATCCAGCCCTGGGGATCCCGTGTTTGGGGGGCTGAGGGGAGCTTGTCTCAGAGGGTTCTGAGGGGATCCAGCCCTGGGGATCCCGTGTTTGGGGGGCTGAGGGGAGCTTGTCTCAGAGGGTTCTGAGGGGATCCAGCCCTGGGGATCCCGTGTTTGGGGGGCTGAGGGGAGCTTGTCTCAGAGGGTTCTGAGGGGATCCAGCCCTGGGGATCCCGTGTTTGGGGGGCTGAGGGGAGCTTGTCTCAGAGGGTTCTGAGGGGATCCAGCCCTGGGGATCCCGTGTTTGGGGGGCTGAGGGGAGCTTGTCTCAGAGGGTTCTGAGGGGATCCAGCCCTGGGGATCCCGTGTTTGGGGGGCTGAGGGGAGCTTGTCTCAGAGGGTTCTGAGGGGATCCAGCCCTGGGGATCCCGTGTTTGGGGGGCTGAGGGGAGCTTGTCTCAGAGGGTTCTGAGGGGATCCAGCCCTGGGGATCCTGTTCTTGGTAGGGGCTGAGGGGAGCCTGTCCTAGAGGAGCAGGTGAGGGGGGGCAGTTCTGGGGGAAATGGAAGCGATCCTGTACTTGGGGAGCTGAAGGGAGCTTGGACAAAAGGGGAGCCTGTGGATGAGACGATCCAGTCCTGCGGGGCTGAGGGGAGACTATCGTGGGGGAAATAAAGGAGTTCCTGCCCTTGGGGTCCGAGGGAAGAGTATCATAGGGGAAATAAAGGAGATCCTGTCCTTGGGGTCTGAGGGGAACTTGCACAGAGGGAGCCTGTCCTGGAGCTGTGGAGAAGCAGGCAGGGCCATGCTGAGCCAGCCGAGATGCTCCCACGGCAGGGGCCCTGTGGGAAGCAGAGCACGGGAGAAGCTGCTCCCACCACACTCAGCTCTGAAGCAGCTGTTTCCTCCCAGCAGGAAGCCCCCACAAACCCCCCACTCCTCCTCATGGAACCCACACCACACATCCGCTGTGGCTCCGGGCTGCGGTGGGCTGAGAGGGGTCCGCCAGCCCCTGCCCGAGGCCCCGAGCCGCGGCCGGGCCGGAGCGCGGCCGTGTCTGTCCCCGTGGCACGGTGCCGCTGTTCGTGCCAGCCCCAGCGCCCGGCACCGCTCGGGATCAGGTTCCAGGCGGCGCGAGCAGCTCCAAGGACAAACGAACGGGCAAGAACCGAGTGCGTGACACGCAGCAGTCATAAGGCAGCTATTTCCATTGTTTTCCGGCAGGCTTTGTACCTTCTCAAACGCACGTGGAAAGCCTCCCGCTGCTTAGAAATCCCAGCCCGGAGGAGCAAAGTCCGTGCCAGTGGGCAGCTGGGGAAAAAGGCAATAAACACCAACACCCTCTTTGCACAAAGCGGGGCTGGCCGAGGGGCTGGGAGGGTGAATAGGTGTGTCCACACCTGCAGCATTCCCTGGACAATGAGAAACCCAACTTTTATCCCAGCCCTCTCGCTTTAGGCTGCCCTTGTATTTGCTCAGTACAAAGAGCGGCGCGGAGAAGCAATTTGCAGCGTTGTCTGCAAACAGCTCCTCTGGGAAGCTCCGGTTGTTTTCCTAGGGAGGAGCAGAGCTCGGTTATCGCTCCGTAGGTACACGGGGGATTTGGGGAGGAGCGGGGGTCCCGCGCCGGGCCCGCAGCGTGGAGCAGACGTGCGGCAGGAGGGGTCAGGGGAAGGACAGGGCTCAGAGGGCAGCCAGGTTATTCCCGGTGCTCCCTGCACATCGCGTTAGTTCCCCTTTTCCAGCGATATTTGCTGGGTTTGTTTGGTTTGCTCCTTTGCCCCCTCTTTGCAAATGTCACAAGGACGAGAGCGTGGGGGGAGAGGGGCCTCAGTGGAAGGATGTTTGGAGAAGGGATCTGGGCGCCAGGGCTACCTGGGAGTCAAGGTCAGGCAGGGCGCTCTGTGCAAAGAACAGAAACTCTGCAAAGCAGCAGGGAAATGATAAAATCAGGAGCAGCGGGGTGGAGCAGGGTGCCGGTGGTGTGTGCGGGAAGGCAGAGGCGAGGGGATGGTCCGGCTCTCCAGAGACACTGCCCGGCCCAGAGCAGAGCACAGAGGAGCGTGCTGGTGACAGTGGGACATGCGGGGCAGCAGTGGGATCCCGAGGGATGTGCTCCTGCCATGACATTGCCAAATCAAAGTCAAGCTCTTGGCTGCAAGAGCACATGAGGTGACTCAGAGAAAGAAACCATATGATTAAGCAGCAGCTGAGTGCCAGAAGTGAAGATCTGTCAAGGATAATATCAGGACTGTGTGTGTGGAGGACAGTGGGTTTATTTGCCACGATAGGAAAGGATTTGAAAGGGAATACAAGACGCTTGTACTGACTTGGCAGCAAGAGAACTTGGGAAGGGTGCCAGGAAAAGCATCACGGATACAGGGCTGGAGTGAGGAGGGAATGCAGAGCACACAGGCAGCTCCAGCAGTCAGGAACGGGCACAGAGGGCACGGACCGGTCAGCAGGATGGGATTTGGGGAGGGAATCATAGAATCATTAGAGCTGGAAAAGATCTCCAGGATCATCGAGTCCAACCTTTGACTGACCAAATACCACCAGCCCAGAGCCCTGAGTGCCACATCCCTGGTGTCATTCCTTGGACACCTCCAGGGACGGGGACTCCACCACCTCCTTGGGCAATGCTGAACAACCCTTTCCATGGAGAGATTGCTCCTGATGTCTAACCCGAACCTCCTCTAGCACAGCTTGAGGCCGTTTCCTCTGTCCTGTCAAAACGTCCAAGCAAAAGCCCAACCCCCTGGGAAATGGTGCAGAGGGGTTGGAGGTTTTGTTCTCTAAGGCATTCAAGGGCATATCTGTAAGATCTCCTAATGCTCCTGGATGACAATGATGCTGGCACTCCTGATGCCTCCTCAGGCAAAACAGAATTGTTACCGTGAGGGTGAGGTTCATCCGTGCAGGACTCAGCAGTTTCCCGGGAGCCTGCTGGGGAACTCCCATGGGATTGCAGAAACACCACCAATCTTCCCTGCTCCCCCCAGCCACCAGCGATCTGCTCTTTCCTAATTTAAACACAGGAGCTGGAGGGAGGGAAATGTTTCTACTGCTGGCTTTAAAAAAAACCCAAACCTGAAAATCCTGCCAAAACAGAAACTGCACACAAAGCCCTCCCTACTGCAAGGGGACAAGGATGGATGAAACAAGACAGATGTTACAGCCTTGGTGAGCTACTGGAAGAAACACCAGGCAGTGATGAAGGAACCGTGTAGTCACTGTAAAACAGGAAGAGATAAAGAGAAAACACAACTGAAGGAAGCCGGGACGTTTAGAGCATGGAGCAGCCCAAGGAGGATGGTGGGGCTGACTTGAATCCAGGGGACAAGCTCCATGCATGTGCATCATTCTGAGACCCAGCATGCAAAAACAATCCCTGGGTCTCCCAGCCAGCAGCGAAGGGAGTGGGATTACCCACACAAATAAGGAATAGTGAGGAGAGTCTTTGCAAGCCCTGAGATTGTGTTATGATATCTACTGTTGACACAGTTCTGGAGCTTTGCTCGGGCTCCTCTCCATCCCCTTTGAAATACTTTTAAACAGCTGCATATAGTGCTTGGCAGGAGATCAGGCTGCTCCTTCCTCCACCTCACTTCAGTGCCCAACTCCTGCTTTGCAATTGCCCTGCAGTGTCCTGGCACATCCTGATAGGGAAATGCAAATGTTGCATTTCCATGGCATGGCCCGACAATTTAAATTTATCTCCCACGAAGAGATAACAGCACGTGTGTGTTGATTGCAGGCTGTTGCTACAACAGACTTGTTAAAAAGCAGCCCTACCCTTATATGTGCGGAACTGGGATGAAAATAAGGTGGAGTAAGATTTTTATTGCTTTGCTTTTGAACCCGTTTCCTCATCTGTCAAGCCCACTGACTTCAAATGGAGTAAGGGCAAGATCCCAGCTAACATCCAAATAAAGAAAATGTTTACTGAAGTGCAAAAATGGTTATTGCTGGCATCTAAAGGTGGATACTGGGGGGTGACGGCCAAAGGAGTTGGACTTGACTCTGCCTCTGTACTGTCCTGACCAAGAGCTCGGCCGTCGTGGCCTGAGGCCGCCTGAGGTGACCCGTGGCTCTGATGCTGGCTGAGCTGGCAGCTGGTGGAGCTCAGGGAGGTGCAGGAGCTGTGGTAGCCACCACCTCGCCATGCTTCCCTGGTTTCTGAGGGCTCTGCAACAGAACCCTGCACAAGGAGCTGCAGAGCCCTCAGGGTGGTTGTTTTGGGTCTCCTCTAGCACTGCTCAGCATCACAAAGTTTACCCCCATTCCTGTGAATCTGTCAGCAAGTGATGGTTTCCATAAGCTGTTTGCTATTTCAAAGTATCCTAAATGGTTTCAGAAAGGAGATTTTAGATCAAATTGCTTTAAAAGCTTTAGGTTTCTTTGTGATTTATCCCGAATAAAAGCTATTGAAGCAGTTGGCACAGCTGCCAGCAGAAGGCCCAGAGCTGTTGAGAGGTTTGGGAGCAAGAGTGGGGACTCCCTGGCAGGGGTTCTGAGCTTTAAGGTCCCTTCCAGCCCGAGCAGCTGTGATTGTGTGTTGTCAGAGGCACGCAAAGGAGTATCCGTGGCTCCTGGGGAAAGCAAACCGTGTGTGTGACCCACGAGAGGCCGGGGAGGCTTGTGAAATGGGACCGTGTTTCCCGGTCACTATGGAGTCACCGAGGGAACAGGCAGATTTTCTTCCTGTTTACACAACATGTCACCAGCAGCTTTGTCCCCATCTCTGGTGACCTGCAGCCACCATTTGGAAGCAATGTTGACACGCCATGGCAATAACACTTTGCCAGAGGGGTTTTGTGGGCTGAAGAGGTTCCCGGCCGGCACAGAGCCCGACCCTGCCTCAGGATGCTGCGGTGCAGGAGGGCTGAGAGGAGATGCAGCCACAGCTTGCCCTTTGCCAAAGGCCCACGGAGCCTGCAGCCACCAGGGTACGAGGCAGGACACACCAAAGGTGGCCAAGGAGGGTGAAATTGCTCCCCAGGGAATTGCAACAACAACCCACATCCAGAGTCAGTCCTGTGACGGGGGCTGAGGGAGCTGGGAAAGGGGCTCAGCCTGGAGAAAAGGAGGCTCAGGGGGGACCTTGTGGCTCTGCACAACTCCCTGACAGGAGGGGAGGGCTCTGCTCCCACGGAACAGGGACAGGAGGAAAGGCAACAGCCTCAGGCTGTGCCAGGGGAGGCTCAGGTTGGACACCAGGAAGAATTTACTAATGGAAAGGGTTAAACATTGGCAGGGAGGTTTGGAGTCCCCATTCCTGGAGGTGTCCAAGAAAGGACTGGACACTCAGTGCTCTGGGCTGGGGACAAGGTGGGGATCGGGCACAGATTGAACTCGATGGTCTGGGAGGGCTTTTCCAGCCTCAGGGATTCTGTGATCTCACCACTGTGCAAGACTGAGCCTTGCTGGGAAGTCAGGCTGGAGCTGGGGTTCCTACAGGGACTCAGGGTGCTGCCACACTCTGTGGGTGCATCTTAAAGTGCAGTAGCTGATGGCTCAAAACCAAAGGTGTCACTCAGGACCCCACACCCCGGTCACACCACACAGGGACCGTGCGCTGCAGAATTCACCATTTTTTTCACCATGCTGTGAATAAACTAGAAGTGAATTTACTCCCAGCGATTGTGGCAAGTGCTTTCGTGAGCCTCCATTTCATCGCAGAAAATTCCATTCCCAAAGAGTTTTGCTGTCGTGTGGAGATGGTGAGAAGCGACAGAGTCCCCAGCTGCACCAGCAGAGCAGCAGGCACGGGTTGTCACAGGGCATCAGTCACGGCTGTGCCACGGGAAACCCACACACAGCAACAACCTGGCAGCCCAACTGCAGCCTCCTCGCACGAGCCATGTTTGTCTTCCCTGCAGAACCCGGAGTTACACACAAACCTAAGCTCCCTGACCTTTACGTGCTGGCCTTTCTTCCAAGGGTGAGAGGAAGGGCCGTGGGTCATTCCGCAGGGCGTGCGGGGTGAGAGCCACATCCCCCAGCAGGGTTTGGGGTGCCCAGCGCTGGGATCAGCTCATGGGGACACAACGTGTCCCACTGTCCCTGCACTCTCCCTTCTCCCCATTCCTCTGTGGGAGGTGACCACACGTAGCCCCTCTTTGTGGGGAGAGAACCTCCCTTTCCAGATCCAAGTCAGCTCTGACGCCAAGCCTGCAATTTTGGGAGCTCTGCAGTGTGTCACTGGCTGACCTGGGCTCGGTGCCTGCAGAACAAAAGCTCTCCCTGCTGCTGTTTGCTCTTTGTGCAATATCCCTCTGAGTACACTTCCCATATCTGGGCTGATATGGTGGGGAGATACTCGCTGTAGTATCTTGCACTCACAGAGGGAGGATCAGCACTTCCTGCTGGGGGTACAGCACTCCCCACCCCAAGATTAAGGGCACATTCAATATTTATCGAGCTGTCACACCTTGAGGCCCTGTCAGGATTAAGCTCCACAGCACCTGGTGCTCTGAAGCCCTGATAAGAGCCAGTCCCATTTCCCCCGTGCCATGTGTGTCCCTGCTCACCACCAATGTCACCGTGCCCGGAGCTGCCACCCCGTTTATTTTAAGGATGGCAGTGACTTACACACAGGTGTCACCTTTCAGAACTCTCAAAAATAGAACTTTAGAAAGTGCTTCACGTAACCCTTACCCTGTAAAGCCTTCCCAGGGGAGGGGAAGGGACCAGCCAGAGCAGCAACAGGACTCGAGAGTTTTGGGAATTAACTCAGATCCAGAGAGAAGCGTAATTACAGGTTATTTATACAGAGCCTTTCTCCTTCACAGACTGCACAGAAAGTGGATTGAACCATGGAATCACAGAATCATTGAGGTTGGAAAAGCCCTCGAAGACCGAATCCAACCTGTGACCAATCCCCACCTTGTCACCAGCCCAGAGCACTGAGTGCCACGCCAGGCCTTCCTTGGAAACCTGCAGCAATGGTGAAACAGATAAATTGGCAGAATAATCCTCATTTTACACTGAAAGAGAGGTTTGCTCAGACAGGCCAAGCTGAAAGAGCATCCAGATCTCTGGATTATAGAATCATGGAATGGCTGGGGTTGGGAGAGACATTAAAGTTCATCTCATTCCACCCTGCCACAGGCAGGGACACCTCCACAAGGCAGGGACACCTCCACCTCCAGGTTGCTCCAAGCCCTGTCCAGCCTGGCCTTGGACACTTCCAGGGATTGTTCCATTGATCACAGCCCACTGGATTACAGCTTTCCTGCTTTGTAATAAACCTATGATCAATAAAAGATAATTCTGTCAAGGTGTTAAGGGCAATCAGACAGGCTTGATCACTCATGTTTGCAAACATGCGAAGCTCCCTGTGGAAGTGCCTTTTGCCAGTTCTTTGTGGGGATCAGAAAACATTCCCATCCCCGATTCCCTGAAAACCAGCATTTCCCAGCTGTGTGTGTCCCCAGTGAATCAGAGGCAAATCCTGTCTCTGGTTTCCAGGCCAGCCTGCCCTGTTCCATGGCACTACAGAACGTGTCAGGACACCAGCACAGCTGATCTGGCACGTCACCGCTGCACAAGGAAATGAAAATAAATACAGATTTATGAAGGAAGGCCCATTTCTGGCACCAGGCGCGGATTTCCTGGCTGACTGCTAATACCAAAGTGCAGATCCTCTATTTTATATCAGCCAGGGGAAATCCCAGCAATTCATGCCACAGCATTAAAACACACGGTTCTAAAAATAGCATTACAGAGCTGGACTGGAAACAGCAGTAAAAACGAGAAAGGAAACCTTGTCCTTTTGTGTGCTTGGTTTTTTGAAAGCAAGGATGTTAAACTCAACCCCGAGAGCTCATTTCGAAACAACAGGGCTTGGAAGGTGAGCTGGGAATCTCAAAATAGCTACTGCACGGGGACATTTCTCTGTTTAAATCCTACATTTATTTAAGATTTCCAAAACTTGCCTCTCTAAAAAGGAGGGCATTTCCCAACCTCCGTGTTCGCCACCACGGTTCTGTCATTCCTGTTCAACCACGTTCATTTATCCCATGATCCTGATAATTAATCCACATGGACAGATTTGGAATTCAGATATTTCATTGTTTGACCTGCAAATTCACATTCTGATACAACCCAGGTCCCTCGTGCTGTTACATCCCCTCAAACTCATGGGGAGAAGAGGAAACAGGGAAGAATCTTTCCTGCCTGAGGGCCCTTTGGGAGACCACACAGGAAAACACATCTCATTATCCCACCACAACGTGGGAAAAATCAAACGTCCCTAGGCCAGGGAAGTGATGTCAGGGGCTGTAGGTTTCTCACAGCTGAATTAAATACACAACACCCACAGAAATCCCAGCTCACTTGGATGGAGGACTCGCAGTTATCCCAGGAAATCAGCAATCCTTGCAGCACTGCTGACCCCAGGACATCCTCCGGGCCTTCCCCCGTGTGTGACTCCCTTGCAAACGCCTCCTTGGCAGGTTGGGAAAGCGAAGATTGTGAGAATTTCTTGTGGTTTGCCCTTGGAAACAGAGTTTCCCAGGAATTATGCTGTCCAAGAGGAAGAGGTCAGTGGGATATTTATACAGCTGGCTGATCAGGTTGCTTTGGTATGGATTTTCCAGAGGTCTGTTACTTATGGACCTGCCAATCCATTCCCAAACCTGACTCATTAAATTCACTCAGTAAGCACTTCAGTATGGCAATAGCCAGCATTGCTTTTCCATATTTTTCAGCATTCTTGCTGATCCATAAAACTTAGCAACTCAGAATGAAAACCACAGGAAGACAGAGCTAATGAGGTCCTCCTGTAAGGGTTTGTTTATACAGCTCCCATTAATATTAATTGGCCTTACAGAGACACAGCAAAAGAAAAACAGACCCTGGAAGATGGAAAAAATCAACTTATTTGTGCAGCCAGGTACTGATCCGCTTTCCACAGCCTTGCTCAGTCCAACAGCTACAGCTATTCTGGCTTTACCCCCCTCAAAAGCCTCGAGTCACGCTGCAGATGACCAGATTGCCAAAGACACTCCGTCACATTATTTCTGCTGTCACAGCACATGATTTAATAGGAACAGAAGAATAAAATCCAAACCCGCAATGGTATCAGGGGAGCGCTTGAATTTCAGCATGAATTTGATTTGTAAGTAAGATTTAAATTCTGAACACCCTGATCTGGGGAAGGTGTCCCTGCCCAGGGCAGGGGGGGAACAGGAGGAGCTTTAAGATCGCTCCCAGCCCAAACCAGGCTGGGGTTTCTGATCCTGACTCAGCCCTCGAGGACTGACGAGATCAGAACAAATCCCAGCTGCTGCAGGAGGAGGCTGGAGGGTGTTGGTGCCCGTGGCTGCCGTGCGGGCCGAGGTGTCCCAGCCACGGCGGCTGCTCCGGGTGGGAACGCGGTGTCAGGAGCGATCAGGGGCTCCACGGCGATGTGGCATCTCCCCCCCGGGCCTGTGCCCCGGCAGAGCTAATCTGAGCAACCTGCTGTGCTCCCCAGCACGGCTAATCCTGCCCTGCTCACACCTGAGTGCTGCCCTCACCTGGACCCTGAGCCTCGGAGGGCCAGGGTGATCCATCCAGCGCTTCCAGAGCTGCTCCAGCGCTGCCAGGATGGGGCTGGAGCCAAACCAAACCCTTGGCTGGAACTCGTTCCCATAGCTATTCAAATAAAGCATTTCCATAACTACAACCAACAACTGCCAGCAGTTTCTGAAGTGACAAAGAAAGGCCTTCTGAAATAAGTTTCATGAGAAGGAAGGTGAAGATGTGGATGAGAGGTTTTGTTTGGGGCCACATGAAGCCAGCTTTTGTGAGCTGATGTTTGGCCTTGTGGGAATCATAGGATGTGAATAGATTCTATCTATTCAGATAGAATATGCTGGGCTGGGATTGTCCTGTGCAGGGCCAGGAGCTGGACTCGACAATGCTTGTGAGTCCCTTCCAAGTCAGGATGTTCTGTGATCCTGTAAAACCTGTACTCATGACACATGTCAAACCTGAGCCATCAAAAGCCTTTTTCATGAAGCCCACAACAAAATTTCATTTATAGATAAGGCACATTTAAAATAAATCAGGTTTGGGGTTTTTTGTTGGTTATTATTGTAACTACACAGCAACAAGCAGCAATTCCTGTGTCCTCCCGTTCCACCAGGATGTCAGCAGTGGACGTGGCACTGAGCTACCACTCGTCAGCCTCATAAAGGAAACCATTAAAATTCACTGTCAATTAAAGCTCAGGCAATGTGGAGGTGCCTGCCCAGCCCGGGGGGGCTCTGGGATCGCTGGCAGTGGCCAGAGCTGCCGGACTCCCTCCCTCCTTCCCAACCCATCCATTGCATCACTCCGTGTCCCGAGGCAGCATCTGCATTTTCCCACATGGGCCAGATGGGACATTAAACTGAATAATGAACTGGTGTTTCCCGAGGAGAAGAGCTCCCCAGCAAAGTGCTGATTCTGGGAATTCTGAGGGAGGAAGGGCTCTGACAAGAGGAGGGGAAGAGCAAAGGCTCCTTCCCAGCCCTGCCAGGAGGAGGGTGCCAGGCACACACAACACACACATCTGTGTTCCTGGGCCTCCTCCAGCTGTGTTTTGGAGAATGCTAGACAGGAAATTGGTGCCACAGGGCAAATATTCATTCTTCCCGACTTCCCTCCCAAAGCAAGCCCAGATTTGCCCTGGCTAGACCGGCTTCCTGCAGAGCACGGAGCACCGCGGCCTCCCCGGAGCATCCCCAGCAGAAATGACGAAAATGTGTGTGAGGTAGAAAAACAAACAAACAACGGCCTGCCAGATGTTTGCAACACCAACCCAGGAACGGAGCTCACAGCAGCAGCTGATGCTCACGTGGCACTTCCAAGCCAGGCCTGGAGAAGCTGCCAACTCCAGCCTTCGACCGAGTACCCCCATTCCCACTGAACCCTATCTCCCAGTGCCACATCTCGAGCACTTCCAGGGATGCTGGATGCTCCTGAAGCAGGAGTGAGGTGTTTGGTGCTGCATCCCTGAGAGTCAGGGAGGTGAATCCTGCCTTTTCCCTGCTTGCATCCCGGCATTGCCCACGGGAGATGATGAGGATTTTGGAGGCATCACATTGCCCCACAGCTCCTCGGTGCCTCACCACGTTCCCTGCCCCTGGCTGGGACACTCGGAGGAGCTCAGGCTGGGCTTTGCTCCCCGGGGCTGTGGAGTGACCGCCTCTGCCGGGGAGCTCAGCCTGGACCCTCGCTGGCACCTTATTCCCGTTTTCCCAAGGTTTGCATCCAGCGTGGTGTGGCCCTGCCGAGGCTGTGGGCAGCCCGAGCCCTGGGCAGAGGTCGCGGCTGAGAACAAACCCTCGCAGCGTTCGTACATTCAGTGCTGCTCTGGCGGCGTTATCGCAGCCTTATCAGTGACAAATGAGCCATTAGAGCTCCTCGGCTGTGCTGCGGCCCCTCGGGAGAGCCCGGCGGGCTGCAGGGAGAGGCTGCGAGAGCCTGGAGAGGGGAAGGGCTCGGGGAACAGCCTGGGAAGGGCTCGGGGAACAGCCTGGGAAGGGCAGCCAGCGCTCCCTGGAAGGCTCAGCCCCGGGGATGGAGTGAGGCAGCGCCGTCTGATCCCACCCAGCCCGGCCGATTGCAGCTCCCGGAGCCACAGCACAGACACGGATAAACCCCGAGTATCGGCAGGAACAATCGGAACAGCTCACACGCCACGTCCTGCTGTTGCAACAGCCCCCACGAGCAGGAACAGACACGGCCGGGAGGGCCCAGGGGATGCTCCCGGAGCTCTGCGGGCTCCCTCCTCCCCGAGGTCGCTCCACACACGAGCTGGGTTAAAGCAGGGCCAGCAGCAGGTCCCTGCCAGTGCCGGGGTCACAGCAAACTCTGCCTGGGTGCAGCAATTCCCGTCTCCCTTCAGGACGGGTTTTTGGCACCAGCTCAGGAGAAAGGTTCAGACCTCTGTTCCTCGCAGCCAGGGAGGCAAACGGGAGCGTTCGGGAGCATTTTCGGGAGCAGGGTGCTCTCATCAGGTGCCCCAGTGCCACCCCTGCCATGGGCAGGGACACCTCCCACTGTCCCAGGTGCTCCAAGCCCCAATGTCCAGCCTGGCCTTGGGCACTGCCAGGGATCCAGGGGCAGCCACAGCTGCTCTGGGCACCCTGTGCCAGGGCCTCCCCACCCTCCCAGGGAACAATTCCTTCCCAAGATCCCATCCATCCCTGCCCTCTGGCACTGGGAAGCCATTCCCTGTGTCCTGTCCCTCCATCCCTTGTCCCCAGTCCCTCTCCAGCTCTCCTGGAGCCCCTTTAGGCCCTGCAAGGGGCTCTGAGCTCTCCCTGGAGCCTTCTCCTCTCCAGGTGAGCACCCCCAGCTCTCCCAGCCTGGCTCCAGAGGGGATCCAGCCCTTGGAGCATCTCTGTGGCCTCCTCTGGACTGACCCCTGCAGCCCCACAGCAGCTCCAGCCCAGGGGTGCTCTGAACACAAACCAATATTCCTCCTTTCCCTGGTTTACTGCTTGCAGTAATTATTGCTCTTTGTGCACTACAATGTGGTACAAATGTGGGCACTATAAACACTTGCGTGGCTTTATCAAACAGCTCTACAATGTGCTTCCCATGCCTAATGCTCTGGAAAATGGGCAGGAATGAGACAGAAAGCACCTGGAACGCCTCCGTCAGCAGGAGACTTCTGAGCTCAGCAGATCCCAGCTGAGATTATCTGCAAAAGGCATCAGTTGGTGCTTTGGCCTCGGTGCTGCATCCGAGTGAAAGCCAAAGCCCTTTGGTCTGACTGTGCAAACACCGAGTTCATGGGAAACAAACAGCACTTTGATTCCATAGTGGTATTTACTGCAGAACTTCCCTCTCCCGTCCTTCCTGTGACCCGGCTGAGGGTGTTTGGGCTGGTTCTCAATGAGTACCCGTCCTGGGGGCAGCAGCATGGACAGGCCAGGCTGCACAGGGCTTGGAGCAACGGGCTCTGGTGGACAGCAGAGGAGGGAGTGAGGTGTTCACTCTCTCCAGGCCATGAGCTGGGCCCAGAGCTGGACAGCAGATCCACCTCTGTCTGCATGGACATCAGGGGTCACAGAACCATGGAATGGCTTGGGTTGGGAGGGACTTAAATCTCATCCCATCCCACCCCATCCCATCCCACCCCTGCCATGGCAGGGACACCTTCCACTGTCCCAAGCTGCTCCAAGCCCCATCTAGCCGGGCCTTGGGCACTGCCAGGGATCCAGGGGCAGCCACAGCTGCTCTGGATCATCTCCACCAAGCTGAACCCATGTCCCTGCACAATCCCATCCCAGGGCAGCTGCAATCCGTGGCTCTGGAATGGATCCCTGGCCCCATCCAGCTGCAGGGAGCTGCGGGCTGCGGGCGAGGCCGGGCCCTGCTCAGCTGCAGAGGTACAGGGAGTGCACAAAGTGCACGGACAAACAAACCCAGCGTGGGTCAGCACATGGGAATGTGCTCCTCGTGCACGGGGAGAAGGCAGGAGATGATTTATCACAGGCTAATTACGCAGGAGACAGCTTGTACCCGGCTGGTTGGACAAGAGGGAGCCCGAAGAAAGTTGAGGCAACAACAACCCTTAGGTCAACCTGACATTTGTTATTGGGTCTGTGGGAAATTATTCTCATAAAAACAGACTTTGTAGCCATAAGAGAAAAATAAATATTAATGCAGAGGATGTGCTGTGATGGTCGGATGGTGCTGACACGGTGGGGATGGAGAAACCCCAGGGGCAGCCAGAGATGCTCCCTGCATCCATCCCCCAGTTCTCCCTCCTGTGTCAGAACCTCAGATTTCCACATTAAAAACTACAAATAAAACGATCCCTGCCCCCAGGCTGGGCAGGGGTTTGGTGCTGGGAAGCAGGAGGAGGCTCGTGGTGTGTTGTGCTCTGTGCCTCCCATGACTCAGCCCCTCACGAGGTGCCAGATTCCCCTCCAGCAGGAGGAAACCCAGAGCCAGTCTGTGCCCACCCTGCTGTGACACAAAGGGCACCTCGGCCTCATCTCATTCTGCTTCTCCCAGTGGAGTTGAGAGGAAAGGGTTTTGTTCCCAGGCAAAACTCTAGTGAGCTATGGGAGAGCCACAGAAATCCTGTGGAGGTCCTGGGAGAGCCACCCAGCTCTGGCATCCTGCTCCCAAGAAACCTCTCACTGCACCCACTGATGGTCTCACTCATCTCCAGCACCTCTCCTACAGCCCCTGCTCCGAGTCTGGAAGTCACACACACGGATTGCAGCCCACGAACACCAGGAGCTGGGGTATGTCACCCTGGGGCACTGTAATCCTGGGTTTAAGAGTGTTTTTACCCCTCACAGGGACACTGCTGTGGTTGGAGGTTGCCCAGGAGCTGAGCAGGCTCCAGCCCTGCAGGTTTTCCAGTGCGGGCTCAATGCAGCCCTGAACGACCTGGTGTGACCTCAGAGCTGACCCTGCTTTGAGCAGGACGTTGGTTTGGACACCTCCCAGGGCTCCTTCCCCCTCACAGGACACCTCCCAGGGCTCCTTCCCCCTCACAGGACACCTCCCAGGGAACCTTCCCCCTCACAGGACACCTCCCAGGGAACCTTCCCCCTCACAGGACACCTCCCAGGGAACCTTCCCACCACCACCACCCCCACCCACTGCCTGCACCTTCTGTGAAGCCACTGCCCCAAACAGCCGCGCAGAGCTCTGCCCTCAGCACCTGAGGGAGGGGACAGGGAACATTCCCCACTGCAGGGTTATTCTCTGATGAAATCCTGCAGCCGGCCAGCCCCAGGATCACCGGTACAGCCCCAGGCAGGAGCAGGGCACAGCCTGTGGGTGTTCCCGAGCCCAGCCAGCCCCGGGAGCAGCATTTGGCCCGTGTGTGAAGGGGGACGTTCTGGCTGTTCCCACTGCACCTTCGGGCTGCTGACACTTGAGTGTCTCCTCCAGGAACAGCTCCTGCCCTTCTGCCCAGCTCCCAAATCGGCTCCTGCTCAAACTGTTCCTTCCTCCCGGCCTCTGGGGCACCTTTATCCCGCTGTCCAGAACAGGCTGTTTCATGACAAATCCCAGGCACCGGCAGTGACCGCGGCAGAGGTGACCTCATCCTTCACTGTCACCCCGTCACTGGCCGGGCTGCTGCCTCCCGAGCCGGGCTGGGCTGGGCTGGCAGTCCCCAAACACAGGGTCCCCAGGGAGTTACCGGAGCCCCCGGGGTGCTCCCCACACCCACAGCCCACATCCCCCGGCTTCCCACGGGAACAGAAGCACCACGGATGGTCCGGCCAGCCCAGCACGTCCCTCTCGGCCACTGGTGCCACCCCCACAGGGCCAGCAGCTCCCCGAGGGGCTTTTCCCAACACCCGGCCTTGCCCAAGGTGTGTCACCCGGCAATCCCGGCCGTGACACAGCGAGATCCTTATCGCAAACCCGCCTTTGTCACCCGGTTTCATCCCCGAATTCTCCACCGGTGACGGCACCGAGAGCAGGGCAAGAGGCACGAGAAGCATTTATCGGCCCCACGGCGCCCTCGGGGTCAGGGCCGGGGCTGTCCCGGGTGTGGGCACAGGCAGAGCCCGGCTCAGGACGGAGCGGGAGGGGCGGACAGCCGGAGCCGGGCACTGCTGCCCCATCCCGGCTCTCGGGGTGTCACCGCACTCGTGTCACGGTAACAACACAGAGCAAGGACTGAGAACATCCCCTTGGCAAAGCCGGGATCGGGCCCGCCCTGTCCCAGTGTCCCTCTCAGGAGCAGGATTTAGAACAGGCAATTCCTCGGGGCTCTGCTCAGGTGTCCCTCGAGCAGCCGCTGCCGCGGCCGGCGCTGCCCTGGCGCACGTAGCAGGCAATTAACGCAATTAACGCAATTAGGGGCACGTTCTGCCCCTGCCGGCTCTGCCCGCGCCCTCCAGCGCCCCTGCCCAGGGAGCTGGGAGCCGGGAATGATCCCACAGGAGGCCGGAACGGATGGACGATGGAGGGACACCAGTGCTCAGCTGGCCGGGCACGGCAGCGCGGTGACAGTGACACGGCGACAGTGACACGGCTGCGGCCCCGGGACCGGCCGGGACCCCCGGGATCGAGCTGGATAAGCCCCGGGGCCAGGCTCAGGTGGCGCAGAAGGGGACACCAGGCCGTGTCACCCAGGAGGAGCCGCCGTGTGCTCAGCCCTTGCTCATTGCGTTGTCACGGAAACACCATAAATATTGTCAGTGATTGTCGGCGGCGTCACGGAGCTCCCTCCTCGTCCCACAGCCCCAGGGAAGGGGAGAAGGGGAAGGTTCAGGCACTCCCCTCCCCGGGAGTGTCCCCGGGTGCGGGGCTGCAGAGGAGAAGGACCCAGAAAGGCAAAACGCATTACAACATCCAAGGAAAAAAACACAACTGACTTCCCGCCTATGGAAAGTGGGAGCAAAGACAAACTCCCCACTCTGAGCAGCTGTCCCAGCTCCCACTCCCATCCTGCTCATCCCAGACCCAGCCTGGTCAGGAGCCTCGAGCGAGGGAATGGCTCAACACAAACCCACAAACAAGAATAGCAACCCTCATTCCATGGCTTTGGCTCTGAAGCGAATCCAAAATCTCTGTTCGAACCCCCCGAGCTGCACAGAGCCCCCCTAATGCCACACCTCAGACACCCCCAGCCCATCGGGGGCTTTACCTTTCCTCAGCCACCCTCCATCCCCTCCTCCCTGACCCCGGTACCTTTCCAAAGCCATCCCGTGGGATGTGAGCTGTGGTCAGGAGCAGCCGCACGTTGCACATCCCAACTGGGAACTCCCATCCCAGTGTGAGCTCTCCCAGCACTGCCAAGAGCCTCCCAGAGATTGGGGCCAACTGGAACCAGCTGCTTGTGTCCTTCCCCCCTGCTCACCTGCAGCTGAGCTGACCTGCAGGAAACCAGGAGTGATCCAGGAGAGGAACCAGCAGTGGGCTGCTGGTGGGAGCAGGGAATTCTCTCCCACGGCAAAATGCGTTTCTGTGAGGCCCCAGGAAGCAGATGTGGAGCAGGCTGTCACAGGGCACAGCTCCAGGCCTAGGACACAGAGCCTGAGGGCCCCTTCCCATCCCAGGGAGCCACCTGAGCCCCCCAGGAGCTCCCTGGAGGGCAGAGAGGGGTCCTTAGCTGCACCTGTGCTGCTGCAGGAGCCCTCGGAGGGAAACACAATTCCCTGTACAGGTGCCAGTGAGGACAGGGCCCCTCAGGTACATCCAAACCACGGGGCTTGAGGTGAACAATTCCAGAGTCAGTGGTGTGGGAGGGCAGGGACCTCCCAGCCCATCCTGTCCCACCCCTGCCACGGGCAGAGACACCAACAGGTGACAGACTCTGTGTCCCAGGTTTTAAACCCTCTCCACAGACCATGCTAGTCTCTTCCTAATTTTCCTTGATTTTAGCAAATTATCTGTTGGTCTCCTGTTTAATAATGCAAAGTATGAGCAGGGGGTAGTTTTGTGATCTCTCTCCCACTCTCTCTGAAATACGGTAATAAAAATAATGGTTGGGAGAATGTCTTATTTAATACCCTTGGGATGAAATGTGGTTCTGATTCCCTAGAAATGGCCATCCTGGAATTCTGAGATCAGGGCGTGACAGGCACAGAACGCCACTGAAATGACACCCACAGACACGCTCTGAAACACGAATATTTACTAACATAAATAAACAGTGTTTTATAACAAAAGGCACAGATTTTCAACTATAAACAATGGAAAAATATGTACAATTTCCACATAGGGAATCAACCAGCAAGTGCACAGTTGGTCACTTCAGATTTCCTTCCTTCCAAGTCATTCCACCAGTTAGGAAGTGTCCAGATTTTATTTCCCCCACACGAACTGCTGCCAGGTGAGAGTTTGTGACAGGGAATACTGGAGCAGCACAGGCCGTCAGATGGAGACGGTGCTGCTGACTTCTTCATACTGGATGATGAAATAGGGGTAGCTCTGGTCATCGTTGAAGATGACAAAGATCTGGGGCTCGAAGTAATTGTCCACGCAGGAGTCGTAGAGGTCGCTGGTGATGCTGCCGGGCTCCACGGGCGGCGGCCTCCTCATGGTGTGGTTGCCCACCGTGTACCTGCCCGTGAGCACCTTGGCCAGGAACATGAAGTGCACGCCCCTGGGGGAGCGCTTGGAGAAGTTGTGGGAGTAGCTGGCCTTCCTGGCGAAGTAGCTGCCCTGGCCGAACATGGTGGCGTGCTTGCCGCACACCCGCGGGTCGAAGTTGTGCTTGCAGATGCCATCCACCACGTCCTGGGAGGTGCCGTGGAACAGGTGCCGCTCGTTCATGATCCTGTCCAGCCCAGACATCTTCTTGGACATGTACTCCTTTTTCCTGGAACAGAAAATGGGAAGTGCAGGTGAGTATTCAGTGCTGCAGGTCAGCCAGGGAAAAGCTGTTCTCATTACGGTGTCACCCTCTGGAAGAGCAGAGCTGTGAGAGGAGATACAAATCTCTCTTATAAAACTCCTCCTCTAGGAACACCCATTACAAAAGGACTGGAATTGCATTCTCTTACCTTTTATACTTCTCCCAGAGGAACTGGTTCTGCACTCGCAGGATTTTCAAAATCCTGTATTTGGTCTCTGGCACAGTCTTGTGGAACAGGTTATAAATGGTTCTATAGCTTTTGTCTTCCTTCAGAACAGGCACTTGGATGAAGTCCTGAGCTGGATCCATGCCAATCCAGGTCTCGGGGTAGAAGCTGGGAGAGGTGACAGCAGCTGGGGACAAGTCGTGTGCTGAGGCGGGGTCGGAGCACGGGGAGGGCACCACGGAGCTGCCGCCCAGGGTCCTGGGGATGGACAAAGGTTGTGCTCAGACACCCCCAGCAGCCTCCAGTCACCTCCAGTTCATCCCCAGCGTGGCTGAAAAGCCTCTGACCACCATGGCAGTGTCCAAGGCCAGGCTGGATGGGGCTTGGAGCAGCCTGGGCTGTGGGAGGTGTCCCTGCCCTGGCAGGGGGTGGCACTGGATGGGAGTTAAGGCCCCTCCCCAGCCCAGGAAGGCTCTTACTGCCATTTGCATAGCCAGATGTGGATTTGCATTTGCAGCTGGTTATTTTCCTGCCCCTCCTCTGGGAATGCTGCCTGGAGAACAGGCAGGGCTGTGCCCAAGAAGCCCCATGGATGCCAGAAAAAACCCCCTGGAAAAGCCAGCAGAGGAGGGGACTAGCAGGACTCTGCCCTCAGCCACCTGCAGCTCTGAGGAATCCTCACACCCTGGAAGCTGCTGCACTGAGAGAAGTGGCCTTTGTGGTTTGTGCTCCCCTGACCCCACCCCAGTGAGCAGCCCTTACTCAGCTGAGTAAATCCTTGCTCCCTGGATTCTCCCTCGCCAAGGGGAACGCCGGGACCGTGCAGTGCCTGGCTCACCCCAGCACAGCCCCTGCAGCTGCAGGAACACGTGGAGCGAGCTCCAAAGTCCACCGAGGAGTATTTTCCCCAAGTATTTCCCTAGGAAAAGCTGCCAACCCCCCCGTGCCCCAGGGCAGGCAGCAGGAGAGAGCAGAGCCCAGGCACCCCAGGTGGAGCTGCTCTCCAAACCCCACAGATGGCCAGAAATCAAATCAACTCCAAGGAAAACGGTTGGGAGGGGGGAGTTTAGTGGAAAAATGTCTATTTTTAAATCAACACATGGAAAGCTGTGACAGCCCTCCCACTTCTCAGGGCAGGAACACTCTGAGTGTTCACTGCCTGTTACCTCCTGCTCGGGGCCAAGGCCAGGATTCCCTTCATTTGCATGGATTTCACTTAACTCAAAGTTCTTCTCACTGGTTATTAACAGCTGAGCAGAAACCCAGAAAATGGATTTTGTTCTAAGAATTATTATTAAAATAGCAATCAAATACCAAAGGGTGCATTTGTTTTTAATTTGTCTTTCCTCTTTTGACAGGCAAATGGGTAAAAAAATGTTCCTGTAGGGCCTCATCACTCACACTGGACTGGAAGACAAAGCAGAGGCTGCCAGTAAATCATGGATTAATGAGGAAGACATCAAATCCAATAAAAATCCTGCAATCCTTTGGTGTACTTTGTTCAGTTCTGATTAGTGTAAAATATTTATATTATTTATTCTACAGGGGAAGCCATTAAAACATCAACATTTTTCATTTCTATTCAAGGATTCTCTTCCAATTTCAGAACAGATTTAAGCAGGTGGGAGGTGAGGGAAAGAACAAATCTCAGGTAGCATCATGTGGGAAGTGGAGGCAACACTGACTGCTTAAGGATAGATCCCATAAATATTTAAAATACTCTTGTTCTTGCCAAGAATCGGTGTGTGTAAGTGAGCTTTACAAGGCCTCTGGATAAAGAAAATCAGAATGAGGTTTGGGGCAGAACAGACTCTCAGAGTTTAGTTTGTAGGTTTGGTAGCTGGCACAGACAGTTCCGGTCAATCCCTCATGAGTGCAGAGCCCTCAAGGTCCAACAAAATTAGTTGGGAATTAACTGGGAATTGCATCATTTTAGCAGATCACCGTGGTAAAATAATCCCAGGCAGAAAAACACCAGGAGGACCCCTGAAATCCTCACTTTTCATTAGGATGGGAACCAGGACTGCTCTAACCAGCAAGCCCACTCTTGGTTTTTTACTGGCATCCTCCAGTTTCTCTCTAATGACCTGGGGTTTCCTTCCTGTAAAACCCTATCTAAAAGCACCTCCCAGCCCCCGTGTGCTGAGGCTGTGACCAAACCCCAGAGGGGTGAGGGCTCTGTGAGCACACCCAGTGTTCCCATTAAACCCCCACGGGATGGTCTGGGCTGGCAGCACCTCACACCTCACCCAGTGCCACCCCCTGCCAAGGCAGGGACACCCTCCACAGCCCAGGGTGCTGAAAAATGGACAGGAATGTGGCAAACCCCATATTCCAACATCCACCAGGTACATTACAGATTTAAACAAAGAGTTCCTCAGATAAATGTTATTTAGGGAAGCGGCAGGAGCTGCCAGCATGACCCAGATGTTGGATTCTCGTTCCCATTTCCTGTGACACCTCAGGAGCACAGCCCCCCAGCCAGCCCAGCGTGGAGCAGTGGGAATTGGCCATTTTTGGGATACCTACTGCAGGAAGGGGGTGAGCAGCACGCAGGAGCGCAGCAGGGGCCGCCTCTTGATCTCCCTGCGGAAGCAGGAGTTCTGCTGGAAGCCGTCCTTGATGTTGAGGATGTACTGGTTGTGCCAGGTGACAAAGCGCACCTCGCGCAGCCCGCGGCAGCTCGCCTCCTCGATCAGCCTCACCACGGGCTGCAGGGGGAAACGGGGGGAAACGGGGGGGAAATGGGGGAGAAACGGGGGGGAAAACGGAGGGAAACGGG
>VWZT01001600.1:22970-34857 GCA_013397055.1 Pachycephala philippinensis
GAAAAATGGGAAAACGGGGGGAAAAAGGGGGAAAACGGGGGAAAACACACACGTGAGAAACCACACACTCCCAAGTTCACACTCCTGGTCTACACTGCACAAACCCAGGCCCTGCAGCTCTCCTCGCAGCTCAAACACCCCAACCCTGCCATCTCTGGTATTTCTGCCCAGCTCTCTCCAGTTCTTACACTCAGGAATTATTTCTGGGACTGCCAGCACTGATGATGAGGTTTCATCCCAAACATGGGCTGTGCCCAGCCCAAGGGCTGCACCCCACAGCTCTGGCAGTGCCTGTCCTGCCTCAGCAGAGCTCTGGGGACAGGGAAATCAATTAAAGCTGCCAAGGTAAGTGGAGGTGGTGTTCTAAAGGCTGCAGGCACTGTGCCACTGTCATAAAACCAAATCAGGCCCCAGAAGGGCTCCCCTGGCATTGCCACAAGCTGGTTTGCTCCCAGTGTGACAGTGTGGCCAGCCCTCATGTCCCCAGTGTTTTCAGGGCTAATTCAAGGATCACAGAACCAGAACCCAGGCCAGCAGAGCTGTCCCTTTATTGGTTTCTCAGCTCAGCAGTAACTCCAGATCACCCCCGAGTGTCTGCAGAGGAACCAGGCTGAACAGGGACGTGTTTGGTGTGCACTGTGTGGAGAGTTTGGGGTGCCAGGGCTGGGAAGGGGCCATACCTCAGAGTACTCTCTCCAGCCAAAGTGGTCCCTGCAGAAGTACTTCCACACCGTGTAGCAGCTGGAGCTGGAGCTGGGGCAGGAGGCTGTGGACAGGCGCCGCATTTGGTCGAACTCTGCACTTTCATATAATTTCATAAGGTTCAGATCCACCCAGAACTCCTGGCCCCTGGGAAGAATGGGAAAAACAGACAATTCTCACGTTTGTATCCCATTAAACACACAGTTTTCAGGACAGAGGGACAAAACCTCAAAGCCAGCACTTGTCTGAGGTGTAGAATCCCAGAATGGTTTGGGTTGGGAGGGACCTTAAATCCCATCTCAATGTCCCAAGTAATTTATTATTAGGTGTAAAACATGCTTAGATTGGATATAGTGAGAAATTGTTCCCTGTGAGGGTGGGGAGGCCCTGGCACAGGGCTCTGTCCAGCCTGGGCTTGGACACTGCCAGGGATCCAGGGGCAGCCACAGCTGCTCTGGGCACCCTGTGCCAGGGCCTCCCCACCCTCCCAGGAAACAATTCCTTCCCAATATCCCATCCATCCCTGCCCTCTGACAGTTTAAAGCCATTCCCCTTGTCCTGGCACTGTGTGCTCTTGTTAAGGTCCCACAGACACTCTGCGAGAGGTGAGAACAGAGATTTCTGAAGAATTTCTCCTCGCCAACTCACCAAATAAAGGTCTCTATTTATAAAATAAAGCAGTTCGGTGGAACTATTTGCACAGAGAGAATGAGCACGTTGAACTCGCGGAAGAACAGGTCACACAACCCAAATTTGGTGCTGCAGAACAGCACAATTCAAAATAAAACTCCACGAGCTTTCAACAGCAGAACGTGACCCCATGAATAAGCTTCATTTTCTCTGTTCCCTAAATGTAAGAAATAACACAAAGGTATAAACTTTGCAGGACACTGGGCTGAGCAGGTTCTTCGACTGGCAAGTTATAACACTGATGAACCTTTTCAGATGAGTGCAGCCAAAATAAGGATATTTGGGCTCCTCCTTCCATCCTTCTGAAGAACTTCAGCCTAATGCGTGACTCCCCCAGGCTCCTTCCCTTCAGCAAGGCGAACGCTCTCGAGATGTTATGTACAAACAGACGAGGAGAGAAATCTGTTTTGTAAGTGCTCTGAAAATACGTGCGGTTTGGAGGCGCTGCCCGAGTTCGGGGACGTGCCGCGAGTTACCGCAAACAGCTTCAGAAAAAACAGCGGCGCCGAGAGCGGCGGGGCTGAGCAGGAAATGAAACCCTGTTCCCATCAGCACAGCTGGGACACCAGCTCGAGCACACCCTGCCATGCTGAAACTGGCCGTGCTCTCTCTCTCTGACTAAGCCGGTTCCTCTCTGCACCAGCAACAACCCGGGGACCTCAGGGCCTTCAAAGGAGGCACGAGAAGGTTTTGTGCTGGGGGCTGGGAGAGTCACACCGAGCTCAGCTCCTGCAGGGGACAAGCCAGGCACTCGCACTTCCTGGTGACACGAGCAGCGAGGTTTCACCTTGTTTGTACACTCGTTTGAAGCTGCAGGGGAAGGACTCCCCCAGAGATGAGCCCAGCTTTGGGCAGGAGACTGGGTGTTTAAACTCCTGTCTGAAACCGAATGTCACTTCAAGGATATTGGCTTCAAAAGATCAGAGAAATCACAGGTTTGGTTAAACTGGAAAAGCCCTCTCAGACCACTGAGTCCAGCCATTGTCCCAGCACTGCCAAGGCCACCACTGAGCCATGTCCCCGAGTGCCACATCCCCAGGGCTGTTAAACCCCTGCAGGGATGGGGACTCCAGCAGACAGCCTGTGCCAGGGCTGGACACCCAACCAAGAGCAGAATTCTGAAGCCCAGGTACTGAAACAGCAACAGCAGAGCTCAGACAGCAGAGCCAAATGTGCTGCCATCGAAAAGGCCCAGGGAACATCCCGAGGGATGCTCACCAGCAGCTCTTCCCAGCACAGCAGCGAGAGCACAGCAACAGCCAGGACGGGGTGCAGGGCGTGTGAGAGGCACACAGGAACCTCTGCAGCAGGGCAAGAGCACAAACAACCCCTGTGAGCCTCCATCTGAGCAGTGTCTCCTCACTTCAAACCCAGGAGAGGGGCAGCAGGTGCCAGGGCAGCAGATGAGGGTCAGATTTTGCTGAGTTTGCCCCTCATCGAGTCACGCTGCTGCTCTCTGTGGTGACCGTGGCCACGTGGGAGGTGAGACCTCAGGCTGGGAAAGGTGCTACAGACACACTTCCCTCTCAGCTGAAAGGCTCCATCCAGGGGACAAAAGAATCCAAAAGCAGTGGCTTTGCTGCTTTTCCTGTGTTTAATTTTTAAAAGTTGGGAAGACTGTTTTTCCCTGCCTTTACAATTGGTGACTGGGGTGCTGGGAAAAGCAATCTTCTGCAATTTTCACAGCGAGGAGGGCCAGCTTGTAAATCTGAAACAACTGCTGACACACTGGCCCATATATATGTGTGTGTATATATCTATACAGCTTAGATGAATGCCTGGCAGGGAAAATAAAAACAATAATAATAATAAATTAACCCTGCCAGCTCTCTCCCCCCAGCTCTGGATCAGGAAGTCCTTGAGGCAGGGCTGCTGGAGGAGAAGAGACTGTACCAGAAGTTGTTTGTTCTTCCCAAGAACCCACTCCTGGCCACTCCTGAACACGAGGTTCTGGGCTGGGGGGGCCTGGGGCACTCATAAGTCCTAAAACTACCCAGCAATGAGGATGTGGAACACATCCTGTGACTCCAGGCTTTTCCTAAAAATGAATGCTCCACGTCACACCTTCCACAACCAGCTTCCCAAAAAACAGCACTCCCGTGTACACGTGACTGCAAGAACCCAATTCTCCATTATTACTCAACTCAAATCTCTCCTGATTTCAACAAATCCGAGTACCCAGCAGGAAGGAACTCCACAATCACTGCTCCTGCTGAGCAAATCATTGTCCCAGCCTCTTTGTGCTCGCCCTGGGTCCGGAATGGGCAGTCCTGTCACAGCACTGTGCCTGCTGCCCTCCCTGGGAGCAGCTCCTGCTGCAATCCCTGCAGCCATCCCAGATCTTTGTTTCAGAAAGGGCTGTGCTGTGGCCAGGGAACAGCCTGACCTCAACCTGCAGCCAGGTGACAGCTGCTCCCCAAACTGCAGTCTAAAACAAGAGGAGAGGTGGCAGCGACTGAGGCTCCTCGAAGCTCCCCAAAGCTCTCAGGGCTACCCTGGGTTTGGACAGCTAGAAGCCAATTAGTTTCATTTCATATGGAAATGGTGCTCCAAAGAGCAGCTAACAGGAACCCACACAGCACAAGGCAAACACTTCCAAAATCACTTCACAGAGTTTTATCCGAGGCTCCTACATTCCTCCTAGAAAGGAATGAAAAGCAGCTCCAAACCTCTCAGAGGGTATGGCCAAGAACCTCCCCCAAATTCAGAGAGGGACTCTCAGCTGGTTTCTCATCTCCATGTTATCACTAACACATGCCTTATCTCACACACTGTGGCAGCTGTGTGGATCACACAGAAAACTTCTGAAATTTACCTATTTAATGGGCCAGGGACCTGCAGAACTCCCCAAACAGCTGCTGCCCTGAGGGGCTGTGGCTGCATCATCCCTGGCAGTGCCCAAGGCCAGGCTGGAGCAATCTGGGATAGTGGAAGGTGTCCCTGCCCATGGCAAGGGTGGCACTGGATGGGCTTTAAGGTCTTTTCTGAGCCAAACCACTCTGTGATTCCATGATTCCATGCCTGAAATGCCTCCACTGTGCTCTGTATGATTTTAACACATCAAGCACATTCTGTCAGCACCAGAGACGCAGCCATCCCACTCTCAGAGGAATGAAGGAAAAACAGTTTCCTGTACATTTTGTTGTGTCCATGCCTTCCTTCCCAGTCCCTTCCCATGCCCACTGATAACTCCTCTGGAACACTCCGTGTTCACAGAGTCATGGAATCATTTGGGTTGGAAAAGACCTCCAAGAACATCGAGTCCAACCTTGTCACCCAGCCCAGAGCTCCGAGTGCCACGTCCAATCATTCCTTGGACACCTCCAGGGATGGGGACTCCAACCCTCCCTGGACAGACCCTTCCAGTGCCTGACCACCCTTTCCAGGAAGAAATTCCTCCTGATATCCGACCTGAACCTCCCCAGGACAGGCTGAGTTCCCTCTTGTCCTGTTGCTATTTACTCAGACTTCACCCAAGAACCACGAGTGTGCACAGGGAGAACAGCTCCCAGGCAGAACATGTCCCACTGCACACCCACCTGCTTCTCCCTCACTGGAGCCATTCCATTCTGGCCTCTCCTCTAGCTCAAAGGAGCCATTGCATAAAACTTACAGAAATTACAGGAAAAAGAAAGAAAAATGAGAGAAATCAAAGCAACAGCAAGAAGCTGCTGTGTCAGGCAAGTTGAGAGACCTTTTTGCCAAGAGAAAGAGTGAAATTTTCAGCCAAAGCGGGGGGAAGTGATGGGTCAGGAGCTGCAGAGTTGTTTTAAACAAATCCTCCTGTAATCTCTGATGCTGCTGCTTGTTTTGAAAAGCAAAGTGTGCATGACGGGACAGGTGTGTGTGTGGGGAAACCTGCTCAGCTCCTCAGCCAAGTATTTCCCCTCAGCAAAGAGCATCTTAAAATATCCCAACGTGGGCATCTCCCGCTGGAAAGCAGCACTTGGCATTGCTCTCTGCTGCAAGCTGGAACTTCTCCAGGGCCTCTCCTCACACCTAGGAAGAAAACTGAGGGCTTCTGAGTACTTTAACCTGCTTAAGTTGATGTTCCCCCATTTTTTAGATAGCTTGGTATGTGGCTCTACATACTTGGCAGACTTAAGAATACAAAAACCATAAGTAATTTATGATGAATACTCAGTTTGAGGCCAAACTGCAAGAAGTAGCTGAAGGAGTTGCATTACAAAGTAACTAAACAAGGTTTACCACTCCTCTGAGATCACATTCCCTTAGGTGAGAGGCAACAGCTTAATGTATATTTTACATTACTCATCTCAATAACTTATCTCCATCATTACTCATCCCAATAATTAAGAGGAAGGAAGGTTTATATAAATAGCTCCTTGAAGAACACCCTAATTTAGAGCTCATTCCCTAATTGAGGTGGTAGCCCCACACTTTCTGGAAGGGCCCAGCTCCCCGGGGGATCTCTGGTGCCAGGATCCCGCCCGCACTCTGCAATCCCACTCGCCGGGCACCGCACCGCGTGGGACCCGCGGCAGGATGAACAGCAGCGATGAACAGCAGCGCTGCCGGCCGGGCAAAGCGCTGAGCAGGCGTTTCCTGCCGGCTGCCGGGGAGCAGACAGGCCTGCAAAGCTCGTCTGACCGCGGGAGATTAATGGCTTTAACAAATAATGCCGTAACCATGGGACGCGGCGCTGGCGGGGCACGTTCGCAGCTCCCGGCTCCCGAGCTGCCCGGAGACACGGCACGCCCGGGACACGGGCAGCGGCTGCAGTGACCCCCGGGGAGCTGCAGTGACCATCGGGGCAGGAGTGACCACCGGGGAGCTGCAGTGACCCCCAGGGAGCTGCAGTGACCTCCGGGGCAGCGGCTGCAGTGACCCCCAGGGAGCCGGAGTTCCCCACACCTGGCCGGTTCTCCTCAGACAAGGTGGAGTTGCACAAGAAGAAGCTGGTGATGATACACAGTAAAACACTGAACTCCCACCTCAAACCTGGCTTAAAACCGTGGCAAGTCAAAGTTCTAAGGAGGATAAGACTCAAAGTTTGGAATCAGCAGCTCTGGTCTTAGAGCTTCACTCCAAAGGTCTCACTGACACTTATTCATACCTGAAGCTCTTCCAAGGCTGGAAAGGATCTTAAAGATCAGCTGATTCCACCCCTGCCATGGGCTGGGACACCTTCCCCTATCCCAGGCTGCTCCAAGCCCTGTCTAGCCAGGCCTTGGACACTTCCAGGGAGGAATTTCTCCCCAATATCCAGTGTAAATCTGCAGTCTGGCAGAACCCACTCAACCCAGCAAGGTCAGGTCCGTACTCCCAGGCTGTGCCTCGCTCCGAGGGCAGTGTCCCACCCGGCTGTCCCATGCCCATGCTGCTCCTCTGCCCTCCCTGCACCAAGGGAACATCCTGTCTGTGGCACACACCTGCCAGCCCTGTCCCCAGCGGGATCAGACAGCACAAACTCCGTGTCCCTTGGGCCAGCAGCCCCCCAGGCTGGGACCTGCACCCCCAGTGCGATGTCACTGCACAGCAGCCCCCCAGGCTGGGACCTGCACCCCCAGTGTGATGTCACTGCACAGCAGCCCCCCAGGCTGGGACCTGCACCCCCAGTGCAGGGCCATGTCACTGCACAGCAGCCCCCCAGGCTGGGACCTGCACCCCCAGGGCGATGTCACTGCACAGCAGCCCCCCAGGCTGGGACCTGCACACCCAGGGCCATGTCACTGCACAGCAGCCCCCCAGGCTGGCGATGACTAAGCCATGAGCAAGCACTGTGTCCTTTACCAGTAATCATTCCAAGTCCAGCCTTTAGGACACAGAGCTCATGTGCAGTGATGGATTCGGTGACACAACTTCTAAAAGAAAACCATTTGCTCATTTGCACAGAGCTCAAAGTCAAATGATTTAATGGGCTTGTCTCTGGCTGTGCTGGTTTGTTTTCAGAAATCATTTCAAATACTTAGGAAATAGAAGCTCTTCTGTTGTAAAATACAGCAAATTTTATCTGCAGGCACTTAGAATATTTTTCAATTTTTTTTAAAGACTGGCATATTTCTTCAAGACAATTCTATAGAGTATGATTGTTCCCTACTACATATCCTACTTCATTTTCAGTGTGGAGTATCCATATTCTGATATTGCCATCACTAAAAAGGCCCTGGCACAGGGTGCCCAGAGAAGCTGTGGCTGCCCCTGGATCCCTGGCAGTGCCCAAGGCCAGGCTGGACAGGGCTTGGAGCAGCCTGGGACAGTGGAAGGTGTCCCTGCCCGTGGCAGGGGTGGCACTGAGTGATCTTTAAGGTCCCTTCCATCCCAAACCAGTTTGAGTCTATGAAAAAGGTTGAATTTAGTGTCTAATCCAACATCAAATTAAGTGAAAGTAAAGACTAACGATGACTTTAAGCCCCAGATTTGATCTCTGGTGCCAAATGAGAAATCTCAGTTTAATAAATGAAAATAAAATGCTCAGAAAGCAGGGATATAGCTCCTTCAGGAACTGGAAGGAAGAAGAGGCAGTGAGCAGAACCCTGAAGGACTCAGGTGGCAAAGGCAGTGTGAAGTTTTCACTGCAGAAGTGTTGCTTTGAACTGGAGCTGTGCCAGCCTGGCAAACTTCTCCTCCCTTATCTGCCCTGCCACAACGTGCATCACACACTTCCTCCAGAAAAGAAACCAAACCAGCCTGCACCCTGCACTAACTGGACCCTGTAAACATCACTCCTCCTCGAAGTGGAACCTGCAGGGGAGAAGCTGAAGAAGTTTTAGCTCTCAGGGTGCAGGAGCCCACACCGGTCACGCAACCACATCACTTAACAGCTGTTGGCTAATTTTAGAAAATGAGTCAATAAACATAGCTCTGTACAGAGAAAACAATAACTTCAGTAGCTGCTTTAATAGTGGAGATCAGCATTTCTGCCAGGGTGGCTCAGGTTGCTCACAGGGAATTAGCTGAAACATCCCCATTTGCTCTCAGTGACAGGACATTTCCAAAGGTCCCCCCAAAGGTCTGGGGTAGCTGTTTGGGGTGCAATGCTGCAGGCTGTGCTGGGAGAGCACAGCCAGTCTGTGTTCACAGTGACAGAGAGCAACTGCTCTGTCATTCCTGTCCCCAGCGCTGCCAAGGCTCTTTCATGCTGCCACTTTGTCTAATACAGAGAAAAGACTAATTAGGAACGCCAACAACAAGCACAGCATTGCACAACAGGCTCTGAATTCCTACAGAGCTGAAGTTTTCTTATTTCACACACTCCAAGTCCTCAAAGAACACATTCCAGATGCTAAACAACAGTTTTAGAGGTGTACAAGAATTTTTTGTTGAGTTAAACTTGTTGGATATAAATCAGGAAACATCATCCCAGGGTTTCTAACACACTTGGACACAAATATCAAGGAAAAAAGAGGCTCATCCTGTTATATTTCTGCACTCTCCCCAGCAAGGGAGTAAATTCAGTTACCTACCGATACTTGACTTTGATCTTGTCATTGTCAGGGTTGCAGTAAAGCCTTTCCAGGTGCTCCTGGGAATCGTTGGTCACACTTTGCCACCTCTGGGTTGCTGTCCTCCTCACCTGCCAGTGATAGGGTAACACCGTGTGATGCTTGGGACAGTCACTGCCATAAACACAAGTGCCCTGGAGAAAATCCACACAGATTTCAATCCCATCCTCCTGGTGGGTGTGATACTGCAGCTGGTTCAAGAGCTCAAACACCAGGTCAAGGGAAGCTTCTTCACTTTTATCCTGGAATATCCCAGCACTGAATTTATTGCTTGGGGTCAAGTTGTATTGCATGGGACAGCTGTTCTCCTGGAGTAAGCCAGATGTGTAGCTTTCGAGAACCTTGTCAGGGAACAAAGGACAGGCTGCACCATCACTAGCACTTGGGTGCAAAGGATGATCCTGGAATGACTCATTACCATTATCAGCAGCAGTTCCAGGAGTTTCTGGGGAGAAGCCTTGTTCCCCTGACTGGACGTCCTGCTCAGGGTGCCCAGGGGAAGGATGAGCTCCTGGCAATTGACCCTGCACATCTGGAGCTGTTGGCATCAGCACAGTCACATTGTTTTCTGTCTGGGGGCAAGAGGTACCGAGGTCCAGAGTCTTTTTCACAGCAGGTTCACATAAATCACCACGGCCACCACGCTGGCCTCGGGGCACAAAGACCCTACCCAAGGTGCCAGCTCCCAGCAAGCTGGTGAAGATGGGCCGCAAAGCCCGCAGAGTCTGTGTGTCCAGTCTCTTCTGCACTTGCTGCTTCTTCTTGAAGCAAGGCTTCACTGGTGGGATCTTTTCAGACAGCCTCACCTGAGGAGAAAAGTCCTCTGAAGGAGAGCACTTCATTCCTGGGCAGGGAGCCTGGGGCACCACACACGCTGGCTGGGGTTCAGTGTCCATTGGACACAGACTTTGCTCTCTCCAAATCACTTTCAAATGTCCCAGAGCCTCCCAAGGATCAATCTAGGGCAGAAAGGAAAACAAGACAGTTAATCTCTCTAATTGCTCATGGTTAACACGAACAAGATCACCCCTGGAGAGGATTTCGAGCCAGCAACAGCAAACTCCTCCCCTCGCTGTGACTGCGGGTAGCCCTTAGGCACGTAAAGCATGAAAACAGCTAAACTCAGGCTAATTAATCCCAAACCCACACTCCTCATCTCCCCGCACACCCAGGCTCTGAGACACTCACGCACGCACACACAGTCCCCCGAGGGTGGGCAGGAAAGGGGGATGGTCCGACGCCTCCTCCCTGTCAGGATGTTCAATAAACAAGAACACTCGGGTTCATTCTATTCCACAAAAGCGAACATGACGGTGCCGATTCCTGCGCCTCCCTCACACACAGACCTGAGGAGCATGAGACATGTCCCCCCCGCATTTCAGACATTCCTGCACCGTTTCCTCTCCCACCAGAGGAGCAAACCTACACGTTCCCATTCCATTCGCATGTGTCCTCCCTCGTGCCACCTCCCACTCCCCCCGGCAGCACCGCCGGGGAGCCGCTGGAGACCCACGGCAAACTTCACACGGGCTCCAGCGGGGGCCGGGATGTCACCCCGGCGTGGTTGTGAGGAATTCCAGCGCTCCCAGCCCGTTCCTGCGCCGGCCCGTCCCCGCCCTCACCCCCCGCTCCGTGACACACCGCTCCTCTCGCCACGCCGGGCAGCAGGAATTAAAACTGGGCAGGGAAGCAAACAGAAGGGTGGTAGTTACTCAGGAACTGAGAAAGACGTTATTTGCAAGCTGCAGAATTGTATTTTTTTTAAAGCACAAATAAGCAGTGTGTCTCGTACGTCACCAAAAGCAGGTGCTGTGCCTTTTAATCAGGGATCCTGTAATGTTTGATTACATTTAATTAAACCTTCTTCAATCTCTCATGCAGGCTCAACGCTCACAGTGGAGCACATTAAGGATTACTTCCTGGATAAATGCATTCCGAGCAAAGTTACACCTCACTTCAAAACAAAATCCCAGAAAACAGAGAAAATTTGGCAATAATTTCTTACTACTGATGATTTGTTCTGGAAAATTTCTCATTGAGTCTTCCGTATTTTGGAACATTCATTTGTAAGGCTTTTCCATTTCCCTGGGAAACAGCACGTCAGGATAGCCAGGGAAAAAAAAAAAAAAAGAAAAAAAAGAGAAAAAAGCTGTGCCTCTCCAGTTTTCCCATTTTTAGATTAGATTGGAAGCAACTGGTATATCTGTTTGGCAGTTAAACCCAAAGTCATCGGTGTATCTGTTATTCTTCCACAGACAGCAGGCAGCTCCTCCAAACCACCAAAGGCACCTTCAAGTAACTCCAAGGGTTTAAAAATCCTCGGCTCCGAAGAGAATGAGATGTTCCCGTTCATGCAGCCCAGGTCTCACCGCCCTTTCGAGGAGCAAGAGGATCGGCCAGGTCTCAAGGACCCCTGCGGTGCCAAGGTGCTGAGCAAGTGACTTCTGATCCTTGTTCAGCCATACCTTGGCTGCTATTTCAATATTCATACTCCTCACTCGATCAGCATTTAAGTTTTGCTGCTATTTTTACAGAACTGCCTTAGTGAGCAGAGCCGGATCCCCCAACGACTCTAAAAATAAAGCGGCCAGGACGAGGATGGGGCTTTGCCGGCATTCCCGTCGCGGCACTCGCTCCAGCAGCCGGCCCGGGCAGGCGGGCAGCAGAGAGAGGAGCGCTCCCGCAGCGATGCTCCCGCACGCCGAGCTCCAGCAGCCGCCGATGTCTCGCCGGGGGGGTTCGCTCCCCCAGCGCTCGCCATGGCACGCGAGCCGCACCTCCTCTGCTCCAGAGAGCCGCTCCGCCGGCCTCCAGACACGTTTCAACAATAAACAACAAAAGCAGCAGCCCAGAGACAGAACCTGAGCACGGCGGAGCTGCCGGGCAGCCAGCCCAGCGCAGCTGGGACCTACCGGCGCGGGCTCCCTCGGCGCGGCTCCCGCGTCCTGACCCAAATCCACGGTAACTCCAGAGCGAAATCACTTTCTGCCGGGGGGAGATGTAATAAATAAGGCGGGCGCTGGGGCGGT
>VWZT01001600.1:57266-114085 GCA_013397055.1 Pachycephala philippinensis
CCCTCACCACCATCTCCATGCCCTCACCACCATCTCCATGTCCTCATCATCATCTCCATGCCCTCACCACCATCTCCACGCCCTCACCACCATCTCCATGCCCTCACCACCATCTCCACGCCCCTCACCACCATCTCCATGCCCTCACCATGATCTCCATGGCGCTCCAGCGGGACGTGCCCCAGTACATGGCCATGCCCTGGTTGATCACGTGTGTCATCGCCCGCACGATTTCTGCAGGAAGGCAAGAAAAGGGGTGTGAGGAGCGCCCAGAGGCCACGTGTCCAGCACCAAATCCACTTCCAGACACCACACACACTGACAGTCCTGAGCACTGAACGCTGCTCCTGCTGTGCTCTCCTGCCCAGGTGTGGCTTCAAAAGCATTTTCAGTGCAAATGCCAGGACGCTGACCCTGCAGCTGGCTAAAAACTGCTTTTCCCACCTGGCTCTTGCCTACCACGGCCTTAGGAGAACATTGCTTTCAAAACGGAACACAAGAGGGCAGCACAGTGGAAAAATAAACTTCAAAATAAATTCTATTTATTTTAAAATTTGCTTCCTGAAAGCACATATCTGGGTCTGCTTCTTTGTACCAGGAATACTGGGGACAAAACTGCAAAAATGGGTGATTAAACCCCACTCCACCAAGGGCCCTGTCACCCTCAGGTGTCACCTCTGCAAAACCCAGCACAGCAGTGCCATGGTCCTCGTTGTTCTTAGGGATGTGGAAGCTTGCAAGGCTACACACAGCAGGGCAGGATCTTGGATTTCATCCCTCAGACCTCTGCTGAGCAGCCCTGACTGCCTGGGGGTGAAAAAACCCTCAAACTTGAGTTTAATGGAATCCCAGCCTGGTTTGGGTTGGAAGGGATGTTAAAAGTCATCCAGTGCCACCCCTGCCATGGCAGGGACACCTTCCCCTGTCCCAGGCTGCTCCCAGCCCCAGTGTCCAGCCTGGCCTTGGGCACTGCCAGGGATCCAGGGGCAGCCACAGCTGCTCTGGGCACCCTGTGCCAGGGCCTCCCCACCCTCCCAGGGAGGAATTCCTTCCCAAATCCCATCCATCCCTGCCCTGTGTCACAGTCCCCAGAAGCAGCCACAAGCCATGACCACTGCCCTGGCTGTGGTAACAAATCCCTATTTCTGACAGGGCTGCAGCACGGACACAACCCACAGAAAGGGAAAAATGGGCTAAACTCACTCTGAGAAGCAGAAGAAAACAGTTCTGGGGCACTGCTGCTCGTGGCACCTCATGGTCAGCGGGCACTGCCACATCTCCGTGTGCTCTTCCCATGGGAGAGTCAAGGAGGTGACACTGCCCACGTACCCCAGCAACTGTGACCAGCCCAAACCCCTCCGGAGGGGCTGCCCTGGAGCCTGCTGTGCCAGAGAACCCCCGCTCCCACTGCGGCAGGGACTCCAGGCCCCGCTGCCTCCAGATCGAGACGCTGCTGCCTTTTCCATGGGCAGGATTCTCGTCCCAGTTCTGGGAAGGCAGGAGCAGAGCTCGGCAGCGGGAGGGCACGGTGCCAATCTGGGCGTTGCTGTGAATCCTCCCGCGGGCACTGACAGGCAGCTCCGAGGCTGAAGGCTCCATTTATAACCTGCAGGGCTGGGATTCGTTTGACACACAGACCTGCCTTAAACCCAAACACAAATCCGCTTTATCCCAGGGAATGAGGGGAAGGAAATAAAAACCCCGGGCAGCGTTAAAGCCGGCACTGGGATGTAACGGAAACTTCAATTTCTTCACGAAAAAATATAAATTCATTTCGCTGAAGTGTAAATATAGAATCAAAGACTGGTTGGGGTTGTAAACAACCTTAAAGATCATCTATTTCCCAGCCCTTGCCGTGGGCAGGGACACCTTCCACCTGACCAGGGCTCCAGGATACAACTAATGAGCTATTTCAAGCTGCCCTATCTGAATAGTTAACTAAAAATTGTTTTTCATTTCCTACCACCATCAGTCTAAGCCTGTAAGTGATCCTTCCCTTCCTCCCTCCCTCCTCAGCAGCTTCTCCCTGGGTTTAGTTTTCTATTTTTGCCCCGCCACCATTTCAGAGTTTTGAAAAACATTTCGTCACACGCCTCTTACACATCTCAGGCTGTGGTTGTTTTCGTTTCTCCCACCTCTACTCCTTTCAAAAAAAAAAAACCCAAATCAACTCAGAAAATGTATATAAATATATAAATATATCTCCTTTTGTTTACAGAGCCAGGGGATGGCAATGGGATTGGGGAAGGGCACACGCCCGGATCTCTTGTCCTGCCAGCTGGATGCCCAAATGGCAGCACTTAAGAACAGGAGATTTTTATTTTTTTTTTTAATATAAATCAGTGCTTCAAATCCCAAATAACAGCCCCTGGCAGCATGATAATAATAATAACTTTGAAGTAGCTTAAAGTTCCCTGGTAGGAGCATTGTCACCTTCCCTCCCTGCTTGCCTGGGTGCTGGGTACGCTGTGGGCACCCCGCACTGTGACAATGGGGGTCCCACCAGGGGACTCCAGGGACCCTCCTTTCCAGCTGCCCTCGTGGAAAAGGCCCTTGGGATGAAGAAAAAGCATCAGCTTGCACAGTTTGGGGTGAGATCCTCAGCCCGAGTAACGAGGGAGAGGACGGATCCTTGCCATCCTGTCCCCAGGGTCCCTGCCCGAGGGGCTGTGTGGTGGCAGAGGATGGCAGGGGCACCCCACACACGGCTGACCCAGTCCCAGAGGATGGGCAGCCCCTCACCCCTCACCCCCCTGCCTGGCAGATCCCAGCCCAGCTCTGGGGCGTGGGGGACACAGCCAGACCCACCTGCAACGAGCTTCCCGAGGTGCTCATCTCCAGCTGCTCCCTGACTCCAACGTTCACTGCTTTTACCATGGAAAACTGTTTTAATTTGCTCTGAGACCTTTAAGAACGTTAAATACATTTGGGGGTTTAGGTTAAGCAGCTTTGCCAGATGCCCCGAGGCCCGGAGTCACTGACAGCACGGAAATCCCCATGGAATGCTCATCTGCTCCGTTCCCCAGGGGAGGAACCGAGCCTGGACAGCCTGGGGAGAGACTCTGGGATCTGCTCTGGCTGGGGAGGACCAGAGAAGGATCTGTAAAAGCTGCTCCTTGCTGCTGCCCACGGGCACTTGGCAGCAGAGGGAGGAGTCTGAGGGCCAGGGGAGAAAATCTTGGCATGGTCCTGTTTGATTCCAGGGGCAGCAAGAGGGAGAATCAAACAGGACCATGCCCAGTTCTGATTTGGTTGTGCCCCCCTGCACTCAACTGGCTGCTCCAGCAGGACCCACAGGTGCTGCCACGAGCAGGGAACATTTTAAGGTCACCTTCTCCTTCAGGAGTGGCTGCCCCTGGATCCCTGGCAGTGTCCCAGGCCAGGCTGGACGGGACTTGGAGCAGCCTGGGACAGTGGAAGCTGTCCCTGCCCATGGCAGGGGGTGGAATGAGGTGAACTTTAGAGGTGCCTTCCAAGCCAAAGCTCTCCATGACTCCCCTGTGGGAGAAGCTGAGGCGTGCGTGGTGCTGAGCAGGGATGGAGTGGCTCGGGAAGGCGGCACAGCACCGACAGATGGCCCAGCAGATGCTCTGGGATGGAAGTGGCTTAGTAGGTGAACCAGAAAAAAGGCAGGAAGAACATGGGAAGTGTCTCCACCACGCCATTCATAACAAAAACGTCCCTTTTTTCACCCTGCTCCAGCCTCACCGAGCTCCACAGCCCGTGCCCGGCTGCCAGGGGAGTGCTGCCGGCGCTGGGAATGTGAGATCAGCTGTGCTGTGGGCACGGGAAACCCTGCCACGCCGCTCAGTGACAAGTGACTGAGCACAGAGGTCACTCCTCCCTCCCAGACACAGCACGGCCTCTTCCTTGACCTCAGCAGCTCCTGAGAAAGCTGCACTGCTCCTAAAATCCCAGGCTGGTCCCTGCCCCGCAGCTGCTGGCGCTGGGTGGCACCCACGGGTCACCCCGGGTGGCACAGCCCCCTGCCCAGCGAGGAAATGGGTGTCAGGGCTCCTGAGAGGGAGCTCAGGTCTGTTTGATTGCCATGGACCATCCACCACAGCTCCTGCTGCCACCTGGCAGCGACACCTGCCTTAAATCCAAACACAAACCCACTCCAGCTGAAGGAATCGGGAAAAGGAAATATTCCAAACATTAAAGCCACTCCTGGGACATAAAGGAAACTACCATTTCCTTCCCAAACATACAAATTCATGTCGTGGCAGGGTAGACATAGAAACCTTGAAAGGGTTGGGAGGGACCTAAAAGAACATCTAATTCCATCCCTCTGCCGTGGGCAGGGACACCTTCCATGGGCAGGACACCCCAAATGAGATAGTTCATATTTAAACTGCCCCACCTCAACATTTAATTACAAATTGTTTTTTCATCTCCTGCCCTCCTCGGTCTAAGCCCTTAAAGCCAGGATCAGGCACATTAAAACCTTTCACTGCAGCTCCCACCAACCTTCCATGGGGGTGTTGTTGTCCGGTCGGTTGGCAAAGACCACGTCCACATATTCCAGCTGCAGCCTCTGGAGAGAAGCCTTCAGCCCTGGGAATGGGAGAGCAGAGACAAGGACAGGCAGGGTCAGAGGGAGGCATGGAACAGAGCCAAAATGGGACTCAAATACAGCTTGGTGTATGTAAATATATATATTTATATATACACACACACACACACACAACCACTCAGGATACAAGAGGGATGCTGAATAATGCTGTCCCATGTCCTGCAGCCATGTGAAGAAGAAAGCACCAGTCTGGCCACATGCAGAGCCCCTCCTTCCACAAGAACATCTTTTATTTCAGAATTCCCAGGATGTGGGCTGACCAGCCCCTGGTTACCCGGTGTGCCCGTGTCAGCCTGGCAGAGGCAGCTGCCAGGGCCTGTTCCAGTGCCCTGCTCCTGTTTGCAGTTAATTCAATCTGAGTTTTGTCACAGAGCCTTTCCTGCTCCAGTCCCAGCTCCTGACGCCCGGCCCCCGGGGGACATTCCAGGGCTGCAGTCCCAGGGGGACACTCCGGGGCTGCCGTCCCAGGGGGACACTCCGGGGCCGCCGTCCCAGGGGGACACTCCACTCCGGGGCCGCCGTCCCAGGGGGAAGGAGGGTGGCACTGGGGTCGATGCCCTACGAAGGGCAGGTGAAGCACCAGGGAGGGCTTTGCCTTGGGCTGAGCTGTGCCCACCTGCACTGCAGAGCAAGCCAGGGCCCTTTGCAGCTCGGTCCATAAATGTCCGGGTTCTGAGAGCCTTCCAGTGAGGATCTGATGGGAGATGGCACCAAACCCCGACAGATATATTTATGTATCTGTGGATGAGTGTTTGAGAGAGGGCGAGCAGAGGATGGGCATTTCATCCATCTCAAAATTCAGCAAACATTTTCAGCCTGCTCTATTTTGACTCATTCTTCATGAACATTCATAAAAACATTTTGTTCTTGGGAAGATTTGTAGAAAATAACTGTTAAAAATCCTCTTCTCTCACTCACGCACACAGTTATATATAAATATATATATGTGTGTATAAAATATCTACCATTGACCTTAACGTTGTTTGCTGGGTGTTCTGTGAAATTATTCCAACTGCTGCCAGTGTTTTTCTGTCATTTCCCAAAGTAGCTCCACAAGAAATGGAAAACGGATGGGTTTGGAGTGCCTGTGACACATCTGCCACCTCCCTGAGCACCTTTAGTGCCACCACCTCACTGAGGCTTATTCAGATGAATATTCAATGAAATGTGCTAAAAGTAAAACTTCCTCCAGCATTACCTTACTGAAAGTCCCATCCCAGCACGGCTGCACCCTGCAAACACTCCAGGATAAAACTCTCCAGGGCAATCCCAGCCGGTCACTGTGAGGGAAAGCTGCCCCAGCTGCGGGGATGCTCCTTGTCAGGGGCAGGGAGGAGGATGGAAGGAGCCAAACCTGCACCCCAGCGAGGGGCTGCTCTCCCCCACACTCCTCCCTCCTGCCCTGGGCACTGCCTTGGGGCTCCCTGGGGTTCAGCTCCAGATATCCCAGGTGGAAAGGATTTTCCAGAAAGGAAGAGCTGCCCTGGGCTCCTCCACAGACCCGGACCCAGAGGATTTCACCTGAGTGCCTGGACAGCAGGTTCTGCACATCCTGTGGTGGCAGAAGGCACAAACGGGTCACACAGCAAAGGAGGTGGGGGATGACCCCCCCAGGGACCTGGCACTGCCCTCCTGGGAGCTGGGCACCCCTGGAATGCCCCTCCCCAGCCTTTCCCACCCCCAGGCTGGTGTGCCCGGGGTTCCTGCAGAGAACAGCCCCAGCCCAGGAGCTGCAGGATGCTCCAGCTCCAGCACCGCGGGCAGCCAGCCCGGGCTGGCTCCTCTGGCAGGGACAAGGTCACAGCTGACACTGCTGATCCTGGATGTGATCCCTAATTGCACAGGAACGGGCCTTTTCCTGTGCCCTGTGAGCTGCAGCCGTGCCCGGGAGCCTGGCCTGGCAGAGCCAGCTCTGGGGCACCCCGGGCACACACGGAGCAGGTTCTGTACGGATAAACAGAACACAGTGTTCGTGCTCTGCTCCCTCTCCTGCAGTTACACATCCAAAAGGACAAAGAAAAGCAGTGGGAAAGAGAAGAGGGGCAGGGATTTTGGTGGAGAAGCCCCGAGGGATGAGGCAGGCAGCACTCGGCGGGATGCAGAGCCACAGAGCCAGGTGAGGGATGGGCAGCAAAACGGAGCACTTGGGCAGGAACAGCACCAGAGCAAACCTCAGCCGTGCCAGCTGGGGCCTGGCACCCCTCCAGAGGCTATTTCTGCAGGCTGACATCATGCCCACATCCTCACCCTCCTCCCTCCCGGCTCCAAAGGGAGCCCAGGCACCCCTGGGCACGTCTGGCACCGCGGGGCAGAGCTGGGGGTGTGCAGAGAGAGCTTCCCCCAAAAACCCCACGGGCAGCACGGAATGTTGGGGTGCTTTTAGGGCAATCCATCTGCTCACACTTTTTGAGGGGAGCCAAAATGATCCTTTGGTCCTTTGGGGCACCTCACAGCCAAGTTTGGGAATTGCCCCGCGTGGCACTGGCACAGGAGCAGTGGGATCCAACAGCCCCAGCTCCTGGGAGGGCAGTGCCCTGGGATGCAGCTGGATCCATCCCACCCACGGCCAGCCTGACCCCTGGCACAGCCTGACCCCAGCCCAGGTACCTTCAATGATGTGTTTTCTGGAAAGGCCTCTCTCCGTCTCAGCCCTGCAAGGGAAGAACAGGAACACGGCTGGGAGATGCCAGAGGTGCCAACAATTGCAAAGCACTGATTTGTGTTCTGATTTAAACATCCCCAAAATTACAGGATCACAGAGTGGCTGGGTTGGGAAGAACCTTAAAGCCCATCCAGTGCCACCAGGGACACCTCCCACTGTCCCAGGCTGCTCCAAGCCCTGTCCAGCCTGGCCTTGGGCACTGCCAGGGATCCAGGGGCAGCCACAGCTGCTCTGGGCACCCTGTGCCAGGGCCTCCCCCCCCTCCCAGGGAACAATTCCTTCCCAAGATCCCATCCATCCCTGCCCTCTGGCAGTGGGAAGCCATTCCCTGTGTCCTGTCCCTCCATCCCTTGTCCCCAGTCCCTCTCCAGCTCTCCTGGAGCCCCTTTAGGCCCTGCAAGGGGCTCTGAGCTCTCCCTTCTACAGGTGAATAACTCCAACTCCTTAAAACAATTGGCAAAATAAGCAGAAATACAGTGACAGCAGCAACCCCCCTGGCTGCAGGGCTGGAGCAGCAAACACCAGGACAGGTGACTGTCACACTTACTTGCCACCCCAGTACAGCTTTGTGGTTATCACCAAACTGGACCTCCTGCAAAAAGAACAGAAAAATCAATATTATTATTAAAAAGTAATGGGAATAATAATAGTAATAAAAGTAACCAAGCAGGATGCTGCTCAGCAGCAACTGCTAAAACCTGGGAGCAGGATTTCTGCTGGGAAAGCTCAAACTGGAATGAGCAGCTGTGAAATTGAGGAGACACTGACTCCAGTGGCGATTTCGGGGGGAATTCCCTGCAAATGGAGTGAACCTTGGCAGCCACTGAGACCCCAGGAATTCCCACCTGCATTAGGGAATGGCACCAGGTGCACAGGGATTTAACTCTCTCCACGTGGTGTAGGCAGCAGAGGGGATCCGAGCTTCAGCTCCTTCAGGAGATGCAAAGTGAAATATCCTGCAGGTGTTGGGGCAAAACGTGTTCCTAAATAGTGAGGGCACGAGGAAATGGAGTGGAGTCAGGGGAAGTTCGGATTGGACACTGGGATAGAAACCAAAGCTAATCCAAGGGAAGTGACCAAAACCCCCAAGCATTTTTAATTCCTGAGTGAGCAACATGCAGACCTTTATCCAAGGGCTGCAGCTCTGTTCCCTCCTGCTATCCATACCCAGTGCTCCTCATTACTGTGCAGCATTCCTGGAGTTATTAAACTCGAGGGTGATACATCTGAATTAATCTATGAACTCCTACATGACATCAAATTAAAGATTTATCATCCTCCAGCTACCTTGCTTCATAACCAGATGTGTACAACACCATTTCCCCAGCTTTTATTGGACTTAGTTTTTTTCCTCCACCTCATCCAGAATATTTCTTACCAAATAATCAATCACCCCCCTGAGACAGGGATGCTGGCTTTGGAGAGAGCCCTCTGGAACCCGCCTTCAGCTGAACCTGCCTACAGCACACACGCCTTTAGAGATTATGTAAATCTCTGAAAACCCCACAAGGTATGCTAATGAGCATCACTTCAGTGGGATGTTATCTCCTCCTGGGCTGCCCGAGATGAAGGCCCGTCACAGCTTTGCATCCCTAATCCACAACGTTCCCAGCAGGGATGAGGTGCCAACACCCATGCTACTGCGGGGAGAGGGGACAGAGACACCGCCAAGGGGATGGGCGTGCTCCCAAGGGCTCTAGCTGAGACAGGGCGGCCCCAGGGGGTGGTCACAGCCTCAGGGAGTCACTGTGCGCACCCAGAAACCCGGGGAGCAGTTTGCTTTGGCACTGGGAAGGTGTGGCTCTTCCTGTGGGAGCATGGCAGCACCCACGAGCAGCCTGGGACAGCAGCACCCAACGCAGGAAATCTTTAAAATGCAGAGGGATCACCCTGAGCCAGGGGGTCCCACTCGTTCGGGGGGCAGGGAACGGCACACAGTACCTCCAGCCCTTCTTCTTCAGGATGTTGCCCAGGATCACCTCGGCCCTGCGCAGGAAGAGCCCAGCGTGAGGGAGGCAGAGGATGCTCAGTGCCACGGCCACCNCTGGTTCAGACCCCATCCCTCAGCCCAAAGCCTCTTGTCCCCCCTCTCCCCCTCCCCAGGTCCCGCTCCTGCCTGAGCCCTGCTCTGTTCCCACAGCCCCAGCCCCGCGTTCAGGCTGAGCCCTGTAAATCATCCCAGCCCCATTTATCACAGGTGATGTTCTCCCCATCCCACAGCGGCTCTGTGAGCTCCAGCTCTGCTGCAGCCGGAGTGATTCCCGCTGGGATCCGTGCCTGGAGCTGTCACGGCCCCGGCCATCCATCACCATTAAGATCCGCACTGAATTTTCATTTATTCGGGATATTTTTCTCCCTGTGCCAACAGCAAGTGGCACAAGTGTTGCACTCCAGCCTTTGCTGGGTACAAGAAGCTTTGGGGTAATTTATTTGGGTTTATTTTATCAGTGCTCCAAATACAAAGGTTCTCCCGTCCCACTCAGGGATAAGTGGCTTTCCAAGCACGCCCAGAGCCCAATCCATCAGGAGGGGGGAGCAGAGACCCCGGGGGAGCCCAGGTCCTGGCAGGGAGGGTGGAAGCAGCTCTCCCAGCCCTTCCCAAGCACACCCAGAGCCCAATCCATCAGGAGGGGGGAGCAGAGACCCCGGGGGAGCCCAGGTCCTGGCAGGGAGGGTGGAAGCAGCTCTCCCAGCCCTTCCCAAGCCCAGCCCAGCCCCGAGGGCAGTGGTCACTCACTTGCCGGCCGCGTACACCTCGGCCGTGTCGAACAGGTTCACGCCGCTCTCGTAGGCGATGGTCATCAGCTGCTCGGCCACCTGGGGGGGCAGGGACAGGGGTCAGGGGTGACCAACCACATCCTGAGGCAGCAGGGAAATCCCACGCCACGAAAAGCCCACGCCACGAAAAGCCCACGCCAAGCTCCAGCACGACCAGGAGAGCTGTGACAGCCCCTGCCCAGGGGACACCTCTGACAGGGCAGAGACACCAAAACATGGATTTACATCAGCTTCCCTTAGCCCCAGCCTGGCAGGAATTAATCTCCTCTCACAGGAGCTTTCTATCAGGAAGGCAGCCAAGAATTTAATAGGGTTACAGGAGATACTCTGCAAATCTCGAGTTTAACACGGAATGGGGGCAGTTTAATGTTCTCTTGGCCCCCTGCCGGGTTGTCCTGCAGCTCTCCAGAGGTGCCCCGGGGTGTGGAAGTGCCTGGAGGTCATTTTGTGGGAGCCCCAGAGGAGTCCTGGGGTTCCTGCTGCTCCCTGGGGTGCTGCACCCCTGGCTCAGCATCCCGAGGGAGGGCAGCCCCCAGGACAGGGCTGTTCCTGCCCTGCTTTTCCCTGTGTGACAGCTCTGCAGGGAATTGTTCTGAGCAGGGAGGGCAGGAGAGCCAGGGAGCAAACTGGGCATCAAAACAAGCCTCGAGTGACCACCAAAACACCCCACAGTGCCATGAGACAGGACTGAAGCTGGGGATCCACAGGATGGAAGCCGGGGATCCACAGGATGGAAGCCGGGGATCCACCAGGAGAAGCAGCGATACCGTGAAAGATCAAGTGAATTTAAAGGAAAAACCCTTTGAATTCAGGCTCCTGGGCTCTTCTCCTGCCAGAGTTATTTTGGGGGTTGTTCCACGTCCTGGGGGAAGGCAGCTGCTCTCCCCTGGGCGCTCACATCTGTGCTGTACCTGGGGTGGAGGGAGCCCACGTGCAGCCCAGCGCTCCCAGGATGATTCCCTGCATCAGGAGCCATCTGCTCCAGGGGAAAGCACGGAGGAAACCCGAGCTCATTTCCATTTGTTCCAGCTTACTATGTCAAAAATAAATCACCTTTGCAAGCCCAGTCCCTGGCTGTATTTACGACTGTTGCCCATGACACCCACACACAGGAACAGTTCCCAATCTCTGCTCCAGGAACGGGAGCTGTCCCTGGGATGGAAGGGGGTACGTGGCTCTGGACAGCACCGGAGAGGAGATGGCCCTGAGGGGGATGGGGCTGATAAGAGATCTCTGGAAATGCCAGGTTCATCAGGGGCCTGTGGCAGAGCTTTGGGCAGTGATTCGCTGCTGCCTCTCCGTGAAGGAAGGTTCCAGGAGCCACAATTTCATTTAAAAACATCCCAGAGCAGCGTTTGTTCCGTGCTTTGGACTTACACAGAGCAGCACTCACCTCGTCTGAGATCTGACCTCCAAAAGTGACCCAGGTCCCTGGGAAGAACAAAATAATCTGTTACTACACGAGAGAGACGGACTTCATCAAAATTCTCTTTGGGATTAAATGGGTTTAAAATGGGGTGAGCTGGCTCAGAGGGTGGTGCAGCCCCAAGAGAGAGCTCCTGCAGCTGGGCAGGATGGGGCTGGCACCTTCTCCCGGGGTGGGACTGGCACAGGGAGCTGCTCAGGGCACCCCCAGGGGATGCTGTGCCAGAACACAGAGCTGGATTCCAATCATGGAATGGTTTCGGTTGGAAGGACCTTAAAGATCACCCAGTGCCACCCCTGCCATGGGCAGGGACGCCTCCCACTGTCCCAGGGTGCCCCAAACCCATCCAGCCTGGCCTCGGGCACTGCCAGGCCCTGAAATCTGAAGCTGCTTCCAAACCAGAAATCATTTTCCAAAGCTTCCATTTGACAAATTGGAAAAAATTCGTGATGCTGCCACAACACATCATTTGGGGAATGAAGGTCTCCTTAAACACGTATTTTGGCATTTAGCATCCTGCAAGTCAAAATTAGAATAAAAAAATAAGACATAAAAAAGAGAAATACTTCTTGTGACAGGAAAAATTTCCAACCCAAAGTGACTTTTCCCCAGGAACCTTTCCATGAGGCCAACGTCCAGCACAGCCAAGGGGCAGTGCTTTCCCTAGGCTGGCTCCTAAAGCAGCTGCAGTTTAGGCTCAGTTGCTGACTCTGGTCTATTATTAGGAAAACTTGGGGCATTATCTCTTTATGATCATCGGTAAAAAAAAAATAATTAAAATATCCTGTGGTGGAAGCAGTGTGTGGATTTAACTGGATCACGAAAGAGTTTGGGTTAGAAGGGACCTTTAAAGGTCAGCTGGTCCAACCCCAGGGAATTCCTACAGGAACATTATTTCCTACATAGACATTTTATATGTATATATTTATTTTAGGAACACGCATTTCCCAAGGCAGCAGGAGAAGGAGGCAGCAGGGAGCTGGGGAAGCAGCAGGTCACACGTGGGACCCTGCCCAGACATCCCTGGTACTCTGAGCATGGCATGGTGAGCCACGCCAGGGCTGTGACACCCCTGTGCCAGGGCTGTGACACCCCTGTGCCAGCCTGTCACACTGTCCCCCTGGTGCCTTGTACCAGCTGTCACACTGTCCCTCTGATCCCCAGCACAGCTCCTCACGAGCTGCACAGAAATTCAGGTGTCACTCACTGAGTGGATGGCTCAGAGCTCTCGTGGCTCTCTCAAAACTCCCCAGAACTGAAAATTCTCACTTGTGGAGGGACACTCCAAGGAGAGCAGAGGGCTCAGGCTCCAAGCTGGAAAATCCAGTGAGATTTCCCCTGGATCCCTGGCAGTGCCCAGGGCCAGGCTGGGACAGGGGGAGGTGTCCCTGCCAGGGCAGGGGTGGCACTGGGGGAGTCCCTCCCAGCCTGGGGACAGCACAGACGCTGCAGTGCCACTGAGGGGCTGAGCTCTGATGCTGCAAAGGGGCACAAATTCCATGTTCCCTGCCTGCCTGCACTTGAAAAGATGCAAAAGCTGCTCCCAGGCCCTGATCAGAGAGGGCTGGGGTCCCTCGGTGCCAGGACACAGCCCCGAGCTGAGGCAGAGCCGGGCAGTGCCCGCTGCTCACCTCGGGCAGCTTTGATCAGCCCTGCTCAAACACAGCCACAGCCATCAGCTCCGCACGGGAATCTTGCTCCCTTTCCCTCAAAAAAAGGTCAGTCTGAATTTTTTAATACGTCAGGTTTCTCTGAGTGCAAATAAAGCTATTTAAAGATGCACAAAGTGTGAGTTCAAACTGCAACTCCCGATTTCCTGCGGAACAACCCGAGCTGGAAAAGCCGAGTTTGCCACAGATCAGAGATGAAATGGAAATTAAATAAATGAGCAAAGAGCACACATTTCCTAGCTCGTTTTAGATTTTTTTTCAGCTCTATAAGGACAATAAAAAGAGGGCAGGAGCTACCCCTGCTATACCTTGCAGGCCACAGACCTCAGGAGAGGTATTTTGAGAGGTATTTTCTCTTATTACTGGAGTTTAAATGCTCTGGTCCTGCACAACAAAGATAAAACTGAAACCTGCTTTCATTTTATCTTTAAGCTTCTTCATGCAGATTAAAAAATAACCAAATGAAGCCTGATTTCCATGTTAAAGCTTCGGAGGTGTTATTTTTACAGGAATACATTAAAATGTGTTTGTACCAAAAAATGGGTTGAGACTGTTTATCTCAAAGGGATTTTTTTCTTTTGCCTAAGCAGCAGACAGGTGCACAGGTGAGAAGGAAGGGAATTGTTTATCCTCCCCACAGAGCACACATCCTCTCTGGAATTTACCTTCTGACACAAACCACGTCCCACTGAGCGCAGCGTGCTCAGAGCTTTGGGCACAGGGAGAGCTCACAAGGGCTCGAGTGAGAATAACGAGCACCTTAAAGCCCTTTAAATGCAAGGAATAAATATCTGTGGTACTGGAGAGCCCTGCCTGAGGTCCCCCCGTGCCCCCCCTGTGCTCCCAGACCCGGCTGGGGGACAGAGGGGCTGGGGACAGGAGCATCAGCAGGAGCACATGGGTGGGGGATCCTTGGGGTTTGGGTTTTTTTCCATGATCATCACAAAAACCAGGCAGGGATGTGAGTTTTGGCTCAGCAAGGTGAGCTCTGAAGCACCAGGTGTGGCTGGGGAAGGGAGGGGCCCTGGCTCAGGAGCAGGGAAGGCACCCAGAGCCCAGGCAGAGGCACAGCGTGGCACAGGCTGCTGCACTCCCTCTGGAAATTAAAAAAAAAAGGCAAAAAAAGCACAAGGCGCATTTGGCATTTCAAACAACAGCCAAGGATGATTCACAGCCTCAGCCAACACACTCACTGGGGAAGAAAAATACACTGGAAAAAGAGATATATTTTTTTAATTGCTCCTTTTCCCCTTCCCAAGCCCCTGTCTCTCTCGTCTATCCCAGCTCATGGTTTAGAAAGGCATCCCCTGCCCCAGGGGCAGACACATCTCCCACTGCTGCCCCCTGCCCATCACCCTGCTCCCTTTTGCCTTGAAAAACACTTTTCCAACTGGATATCCTCACCTTTAACGGGAATTTCTGCCTTAAGCCCAGGTTTGGCTCCGTTTCCCTCACACTCTGAGCCCAGTGGGGTGTGGTGCTCAGTGCCAAAGCAAACCCCACCCTGGGCAGTGGCAGTGCCAGCTGAGATGTCACCTCTGCAGGAGCAGAGGGCTCCTGGCCGAGCCCCACAGCCCCTCCTGCTGCTGCCAGCCCCGTGTGCTCCCTGTGCTGCTGCTGGCAGGGACGGTGCCACACGGAGCCCTGGCACCCGGGGCTGGCACTGAGCACGGACAGAGCCAGGGCTGTGCAAATCACCCCCAGAGCAAAGGGCAGGAGCAGCAGCCGGCCCCTCTGGGCTCACAAAACACCCATTTCTGCAGCCAGCTGCGAGCTTCTGTCCGTGCGATTGGGTTTGGGGATGGCTGCTCTTGTCCTGCTCATCCCCTGCAGCCAGGGCCCATCACCTCAGCGGAGCCTGCCTCAGCATCCTCCCAAAATCAACGGGAATCCACAGGTGGGATCCGCCCTGAACTGACCACGGGAAAAACGGGACCGTGTTTGTCCCTGGAATCACCAGCACATTTTGGATCCAGCACCAAGGAGAAAGCCTCACACCAGCCCGGGGCCAGGCTGGGCAGAGCCTCAGTGAAGGGCTCACCTGGAGCAAACTCAGCCAAAGGAGGAGCTGAGAGCCCAGCCCAGGCGGGAGCAGGGCTCGGCACCGGGATGCTGCAGGAGCGGGGGCCCGGGGAAGCTCGGCCCAGGGGAGCTCCAGGAGCCCAGGAGCGATGCTCAGCCGCTGCTCCGAGGGGCTCGGGGCCCTTCCCCAATATCCCTGCCTGGGAAGCACTGCCAGCACTCTGGAGCACGGGCAGGACCCGGCAGAGGAGCGCGCTCACACGTGAGCCGGGAGCAGCAGGATGGCACCGAAGGGTCCCCGCTGCCTCAGCCCTGCCCTCCTCTGATCCCTGCCCCACTTCCCTCTCTCCTCCACTTTTTCATCCTGCAGGATGAAGCACGCTCCCACCTTGCTGAGGTTTTGCAAGGCTTTTGAGGAAGACTGCTGAGCCTTCAGAAACTTTAGTGAGCCCTAAATTAGATTTTCATGCTGCAGAGAACACAGGGAAACACATTTATCTTTTGGGGAACTGCAAGAGAGAAGCCATTTAGGAAAGTCACATAAAGCAGCACTCGGAGCAGACACCTGATGGATCCGCAGAGGGAGGGGTGGGACAGGGGGGATGGTTTTAAATTGAAAAAGAGGAGATTTAGATCAGATATTGGGAAGGAATTATTCCCTGTGAGGGTGGGGAGGCCCTGGCACAGGATGCCCAGAGAAGCTGTGGCTGCCCCTGGATCCCTGGCAGTGCCCAAGGCCAGGCTGGACAGGGCTTGGAGCAGCCTGGGACAGTGGGAGGTGTCCCTGCCATGGCAGGGAGAGAACAGGATGAGCTTTAAGGTCCTTCCAACCCAGGACAATCACCCAAAACAAAAGGTGCTGTGCTGCAGGAGAAATACCTGCACGTTCCAGGGAATTTCTGGAATTCAGGAGTTCCAGCTCCCCTCTCCCTGATTCCTGCCCACAGGGCTGGGGCTGCAGGGCTCACTGTGCCAGAGCAGGAGGAGGTGCCCAGCAGCCTCCCCAGCCCCCCTGCTCCCTGCACAGCTGCACTCACAAAGGCTCAGTATATTCAGATGCTACTGCAGTTCCACCCGCTCCAAATCAAAGAAAAGCTCTGCAAAACTGTTTTTTCTTTTCCTGCTGCTACTTCCTTCCCGTGGCTTTTCTCCTCCACCACAACAGCAGCACTTGGGGAAGCTGTGAGGCTGATAAATAAAACCTCTGCACAAACAAGACACGTCCTCTCCAAGGCTGGGGCTATTTTAGCCAGAAGAGCTCTTGGCAGCACGGGCCTCGCTTCTCTGGCTTGTGCTACAGGGTGACTTTCACAATTCCCTCCAGTTTGAAATAGCATCCCAAAGCATGTTGGAAAAATGGGCTGACACCTGCCCTGTGAGCAGCCAGCCCTGGCAGGGATATTTGGGAAGGGATGGGGCTGGAAGGATCAGAACCCAGGTCCTGATCCGGGGCAGTGGCACCTCCTCGTCCCCCCCGGGTGCTGGCAATGCTCAGCCCTCACTGATGGCACCTGGGCAGGTAACACCTCCCTGAGCTTGTCCCAAACCCTCTCTGCTCTCAGAACCTGTGCTCTAACAAGCTCCTGTTTTCCAGCAAACGGCCCCAAGACCTTGTATTTCTGTCTGAACAGCCTGAGCAGAATAATCACAGAATCATGGGGTGGTTTGGGTTGGAAGGACCTTAAGGCTCATCCCATTCCACCCCATCTTGGACAGGAACACTTCCCACTAGGCCGGGTTGCTCTGGCCTAATAATAACGTAATCATTAAATAACATTATTATTGGACTTCTCAAGGAAAATTCCAGTGACTACCAACCTAAATTGCATCCAGGATGGAAATTTCCTGATGACTAAAGCCAAGCATCCCATAGGTTGTGAGCCTACAGACAGCAGTGTTTCCCTGAAGTGTTTCACAGGTTTATGGTTTGGTACAGACTCCTTGGATCTGTGTGTACATGAATTGATTTAAATACTCTGAGTAAGTGTAGCATGAATGTTGCCATCTTAGATTCATAATTAGCTTAGATTCATAATTAAGCTACTGTTGTGCTTATAGCAAATCCTATTGAGTCACTTTATAAATGTTAAATTAGTCAACTGATTAAGCACTGCTATTGTTGTGTTGATTAGGCATTGCTAAATCCTTCAGACCTAAAGCACCGATCCAGTCTGAGGCTGAGCGTGGCACTGGGGCTGCTCTGAACCCCAGGACTCAATGGGGTGTCTCCTTCCCCCTCTGCATCCCCACCCTCCCTCCTGTGTGCCAGCATCCCCTCAAATCACTGCAGGCTGATTTTAACCTGATTTTCCCTCACGTGCTCCGTCTGTGCAGCAATAAAATAAACTGTGCCATCAAACTCTGCGATTTTATAAATTTATATTAAACCTGGGTTTGCTGATGCCTTTCTCTGCGATTCTTCAAGCAACCTAAAGTGGTGCCTCCACCTCCCTGTGGCAGCACCTCCGACCCCCCAGGAACAAGGAACGGGGCTGGAGGGGCTCTGGCAGAGCAGAGCACCCATCCTGGGGGGCTCCTGCACATCCTGGGGGCTCTGGCAGAGCAGAGCATCCATCCCTGAGGGGCTCCTGCACATCCTGGGGGCTCTGGCAGAGCAGAGCACCCATCCCTGAGGGGCTCCTGCACATCCTGGGGGCTTCACGCTCCTGATGCTCAGCCTGGCACCATGGGAAGGAGCTCACAGCGAGAAAACAGCCTCCTCCTCCTCTTCCTCCCCACAGCACTGGGTTCCCATCACCAAACACAGATCTCTGGGTTTCAGGCCCCGTGCCTGTGTGGCTGAGCTCCATCGGGGCATTCCTCGCCTGAGCAAAGGCACCCGGAGCAAAGGCACCCGGAGCTCCCAGGAGCTGAGCAGTGCCCACACCCTCGGGGCAGCACTGCCCCTGCCCGCAGCTGCCTTTCCCCAGCAAACACGGAGGGGAATCAAATATTGATGAGGCATTTTGTGGTTCTGGGGTCAGCATGCAGCGGGGATAACGAGGCACACGGGATGGAGTGAAATGGAGCCCTGTCCCAGCCCGGGCACCTCGCTGGCACTCGGGGCTCCTGGGGACACCCACTGCAGGCTGCCCCTCGCAGGGACTGGGCACCGTAGAGGATTTCACACCCCAAACCCTCCCCCGGCTCCCTGGAGGGCTGTGGTGGGGAAGAGGCCAGAGGTACTCACCCAACCCGAGGCACGACACTCTCAGCCCGGACTTCCCGAGGTTTCTGGAAGGAAAAGAAAATAATTAGAAGGTAGAGTTCAGCCCTCGAGGGACACACAACTCAGCCCCATGGGAAACCAGCAGCTGGAGAAGACGAGCCACTGCTTTTGTCCAGATCTTGTGTTTTCCCCCAAAAGGGGCAGGTCCCCCACAGTGGGATCCGGGCACCCAGGCTGGGGAAGGGGGATGTGCTGCCATCCTGCTCCCGGAGTGCTCAGGGGCTGGGAATAAACCCAGAAACACTCAGCTGTACCTCACATCCAGCACCTTTTGGGGTCCCACAAAAAAGGCACAAGCATTCCCTGCACCTTCACAGAATCCCAGAGAGGTTTGGGTGGGAAGGACCTCGCAGCTCATCCCGTTCCACCCCCTGCCACGGGGCAGGATCCAGGCATAAATCAGTGACCATCCCTCTGCCTTCTGCTGCCAAGCACCTCAAACAGTCCCTGCACTGTTTGCAGCTCCTGGTGAGCTATTTGAAGCCAAATAAAATAAAACAGAAGAAAAAGCCCTGCTGGCCCCCGGGCAGGGTCAGGGAAGGGGTTGGACAAAACACCCCAGGCTGTGCCCTGTGCTTTCAGCTCGTCCCACTTTTCCACACTGGATTTCCTGGCCCTTTCAGGTTTTCATTCCTCTGGCACAATTTCCCACTGGAGCATCCCTGGGGGGCAGGAGGACCAGCCCAGCACCAGCCAGACCCTGGAGCAGGACTGCCCATCCTCCAACCCCTCCAGGACCCCTTAATGCACTGCTGCACCCAAAATGTAGTGCTGCTAATGGGAGTTTAAGATGTTGGGAGGCACAGGAACTTGACCTGCAGGTCTGTTTGAAAAGCTGCAGCTGCATCTCCAGCCCCACGAGCCCCCAGGCTCGCAGCACAGCTGGGGCAGCCACTGACCTCATTTTTTTTTTTTTTCTGTTCTATTTTTTCTTCTTTATTCCTTTTCTATTTTTCCTCCCTTTTTCTTTCTTCCCAGTCTTTTGAGCGTGAGCACAGCTGGACCTGCCCACCAAACCCATCCGTGCCCAGAACAGCACGAACCATGCCCATCCTCCCCAGCACCCCTGAGCCCCGTGCCCATCCTCCCCAGCACCACTGAGCCCCGGGAGGTTCAAAGGCAAAGCCCAGCAGCTGCCTGGGGGCTCCACACAGAGCTGCAGCAGGAATCCACAGTTCCAGATCCACAGGACTGGGATCTCTGCACTCCTTCTGGACACAGCCCACCCACCCCGTAATGCTCCCTGGAGTCAAATGCTGCTGCTCCTTCCCACACAGCTTCCAGTTATTTTATAGGAGAGGGGCTTTTAAATCCTGCTTCTCACTGACCTGTTCCTTGCTTTTAAAGAATGGCTTTGTGGGCACAGCTTGGCCATGAACTCCTCTCTCCACATAAATATAAATATGTATCTACACATACACCCTTTACAGACATATTGCCACATATATACTCTTTATATACACTCCCTTGCATAGGTGTGCTATATGCACATCCTTTACCTCTAAATACATACAAACACCCTTTAAATCTGTATATCCATGGACTCACCCTTTGTACACACCCCTTTTTACACACACACATATTCCCAGTATCTCCATGCAGATACAGATCCTCTCCATACACAATTTTTATAAATTCCTATATAAATGTGTATGTATGGACACACAGTGTGAGTGCTTCCCTGCATTTATAGGATTCGCACTGCCAGTGGGGTCTGAGCCTAGACCCCAATGATTGTCCTCTCCTTCCCCACAGCTCCCCTGTGCCACAAAGCCACACCAGGGCTGGTCCCTCCCCACTCCGGAGGATTTTTGGGGTAAAACACACCGAGATTTGCTCCAGGGAGCAATACCCAGCTCTGTGAAGAGTCTGCTCAGCCAACAAATCCAGGCAGAAATGTTGTGTTTGGATTTCCAGAGCTCTGCCATTTGCTCAGCGCACACCTGACCTGGATATTTGGAACACTGACGGTTGGAAATGCCAAATCCCTGCAGGGCCAGATCCCTCCTGCACGGGGAGCTGGGAGGCTGCTGGGCAGGAGGGCCCAGCCTGGAGAGCATCCCCAGGTGTGCTCCCATCGCTGGGAATCGCCCTCGGCCAGACACTCTGGGGAATGGGAGAGCAGAGAGGCCACAGCGGCGTGGGGCCACCACCCCAGCTGGGAACTGGTCACTTTGGGGTCCTGGGGCCAGCACAGACCTCGTGATGTGTGAGAGCCCACTGAGCCCAGCACTGCATCCTCCAGCAGAGCAGGAATTCGGCTGGAATTTGTCATTCAAGACCTGCTTCTCCTCTGCCTCCCAGAACAGAAGAAACAAACCAACCAGGAACCCACAAAAATACAAAAACCCACTGAGAAAATACTTGTGTCTATCTACATTTACACCGATTTTGCGGCACCCGGGTGGATGCATATGGAGATCAGACACACAGACACACAGACACCCACACAGACACACACACAGACAGACACACAGACACCCACACAGACACACACACAGACAGACACACAGACACCCACACAGACACACACACAGACAGACACACAGACACCCACACAGACACACACACAGACAGACACACAGACACCCACACAGACACACACACAGACAGACACACAGACACCCACACAGACACACACACAGACAGACACACAGACACCCACACAGACACACACACAGACAGACACACAGACACCCACACAGACACACACACAGACAGACACACAGACACCCACACAGACACACACACAGACAGACACACAGACACCCACACAGACACACACACAGACAGACACACAGACACCCACACAGACACACACACAGACAGACACACAGACACCCACACAGACACACACACAGACAGACACACAGACACCCACACAGACACACACACAGACAGACACACAGACACCCACACAGACACACACACAGACAGACACACAGACACGTGCCTGGAGCTGCACAATTGCCAAGTAAAATCAATGGGCTGTCTCTAAGTAACGGGGCAGCAAAAGCTCTTTGAGTTTCCGTGGCACTGATTCCAGGCTCCGAGACAATGAAGCAGCTCCGGCCCTGCAGCTGGACTGGCAGCAGCCCCACAGATCCCTGGGGATGCTGTGCTGGGAGTGGGGGTTGGAAGGCGTTGGGAATGGTGATGGGAGCAAATCCCAGTTCATTGGGAGCGCCTGCTCCGGCCGTGCACAGCTGAGCATCCTCCTGGGAAAACTGCTGGGGTGCCTGTGCCAGAGAGCTCAGGGTGCTCACCTGGAGGAGAGACGGCTCTGGGCTACGGGGCTCCATGAGAGCTCCAGGGACAAGGGGGAATGGATTCCCACTGCCAGCAAGCAGGGTTAGGTGGGATGTTGGGAAGGAATTGTTCCCTGTGAGGGTGGGCAGGCCCTGGCACAGGGGGCCCAGAGCAGCTGTGGCTGCCCCTGGATCCCTGGCAGTGCCCAAGGCCAGGCTGGACACTGGGGCTTGGAGCAGCCTGGGACAGTGGGAGGTGTCCCTGCCCGTGGCAGGGGGTGGAACAGGATGACATTGAGTTTCCCTTCCAACCCAAACCATTCCATGACTGATTTTTGGACAGCAATTATCAGCCTGTGCTCAGGGTTGCTGCCCTGGTCACCACTCTCTGCCCAGCACTTGCCAACACGAGGGTAGGATAAGTGCCCCCCAGCCCAGGCCAGCAGAGCCCTTTGCTGCTCTTCAAGCCCCAGGGGTGCCAGTCCATCCCTGAGCCCCAGCTCTGCCTCCCAAACACCCGGCACTGCCCCTGCTCCCAGGGGGCTGTCCTGGTGCTACTGAATCACTCTTCCAGAGGGAAAATTCCAGCTGGAAGTCAGTGCAGCCAAGGGGTGGAGTAGCCATCAGAGAGGACAAAGCAGGAGCCTCTTGTCTCTGAGGATCGCTTTGCCCGGCCAAAGCAGCTGATTAAAAGTCAGCTCTGATCCCTCCTTTCCTGGTTTTTCATCAGCACAGCGATCGTGCTTCTCCTGCTGAGCATTCCCTGTGCTTTGCAGATGTGGGGCAATGGTTCTGCTCCCACAAATCACTGCCCACAGAGACCACACAGAGTCTTATCACAGTTTTATCTGCTGCTGTGCCCCATCCCCACAGCCACCCCGGTTCCCTTTACACAGCTCCTGCATCCCAGTCTGGAACTGCCTCCTTTTCCTTGCCTTTTTCCCCAAAGCTGCACCACAAGCAAGGCCTGAAGGTGTTCAGCACCTCAGCTCCGAGTTCTTTCAAAGCCAAAGTCCAAAGCCAAACAGCATCACACCGCTGTGGTGCCCAAAGCTGGGCTACAGCTGAGCCAAGCCTGGCCTCCGGAGAGGCCTCACAGGGGCACGGGGTGAGGAAAGGGGCAGGAAGGAGAGGTTTCGGGTCAGAGCATGGGGCAGCCCCTCTCAGTGCCCACGGTGGAGCTCTACAAACCTCACTGAGGTCACCAAAACCCCCAAGGCAGGACAGTTACAGCCACCTCAGCATGTGGAAGCCAACAGAGCACTGGTTTATTTGGTGGAGAGAAGGGACAGCCCAGCCTTTCTGCTGTTTGCAGCTCTAAGATGTATTTTCAGCTTCACTCCAAATCTTTGCAGCCTCCTTCTCCAGGGAGCAGCCGTGGGACAGGAGAGCACAGCGTCCGTGCTGTCCTGTGCTGGTGCCCGGCACCGAGCAGGGGACAGCGAGAGCCCAGGGGACCTCAGCCCCCCCGAGCCCAGCTCTGCAGGTGGGTTTAACTCGGCTCTGCCTCGCTGGCAGCCTCCAAGGGTGGCATTTTCCCTGCACAGCAGGAGCGGGGCCGGCACCACGTCCCCGCAGCACCAGGCTGTGCCAGATTGGCGAGCGCGGCTCTGAATCACGGCAAACACAGCCCGGGGCCCTGGCACGCTGTTAAAAATACCCCGAGCCACCACAACAGCGGCGGGCAGGGCTGACATTTCCCTTGACTAGGCTTTTCCAAGCGCGGCACGGCGCTCACAGGGATCGCGGGGCTCTCCGGGGTGCGGGGCAGCATCCCCAGAGCTGCTGCCGAACCCAGCCACAGCCAGTGCCAGCGGCAGGGAAAAGGCTGGGATGGAGGTGTCTGCACGGCCCAGGGACAGAGGGAATGGATGGCACCTTCCTGCCGGACAGGACCCCCTGGATGGCACCCTCCTGCCGGACACAGGGAACGGATGGCACAGCCACAGGCCGGTCACCCCCCGCCACACAGCAGCGCTGCTCCGAGACAGTCACAGTCGTGCTGCTCCTGCCACATCCTGCTCCTTCCTCATCCTCCTCCTGCACCCGCAGCTCCAGAGCCTCTGTGCCCAGCGATTTTCCCCGGGATGAGCTCAGTTTTGGCCGGCTGGCCAGTGTCCCAGCTGGGCACCAGCTCCGCAGCTGCCGGGGCCGTTCCAGCGGCACAGAGACCTGGAAAACTTCTCTCAGCTGCTGCCAGCCCTTGCCAGCCTGCAGCCGAGGGGAAAGCCCCTGCCTGGGCAGCAGGTACCACATCCCCGGGGCTCACAGGCTCTCATTCTCCCTGTCCCCGTGACTCATTCCCATTTTCCCCGTTTCCAGCAGACACACAGTTCTTTATGGGCAGCTCAACCCAGGTGGGGACCACAGCTGGCTCCCCACAGCCCACCCTGGCTGCTCAGAGGAAAACCACAACCCAAACCCACCACAGCACCGAGTCCTTTGCCCACAGAGGAAATGCTGCTCAGAGGAGACACTTTGGTTCTGCAGCAGAGCTGAATAAGCCCGAGGTAATTATTTTGTTAGGTGTGATGGGCTCAGGGGCTGACACCACTCAGTGCAGGACAGAGAGGCAGCAGATCCAGCCACAAGGACACACTCAGGGCTGCAAAAGCCTCCAGCTCCTCAGATCTGGGGGAAAACCCATCACTTTGCTGGTTAGTCACTTAACTGCAAGCAGATGATGGGCAAAACAAGGCACACACTGCAGAGATGCACCCAGGTGGGAGTGCTGGCTGAGGAGAGCCCGTTCCGTGCCCAGAGAGAGCACCAGGGTCCAGCATGCACACATAAGGTCAAGGTGACAATTTCTGGCTTCAAGAACCCCTGATGGTTCAACATCAGGAAGTCAAAAAGTGACACAAAGGGAAGGGGAGGACTCACACATCCTGCAGCAGTGCAGAGGTATCTGGGATAACAGCTGACAGCAAAAAGATGGGGGAAATATCACAGGTTTTCAAGACTCTTTTAACTAAAGTTAACATTACACGCAATCTAATCCTCCCACGGGGCCACATTACAGGGAAAAATCCCCTGGGACTGGGTTTCACCCTCCCTTGCTCCTGGGACGTGGATGCTGCACAGAATCCTGCCTTAAACCAGCAGTGCCCAGCCTAGTCCCAGCCTAAACCTCCTTCAACACAGGGCAGCAGCAAGGCTCATGAAAAACATGGAAAATTCCCAGTCCTCGTTTTGCCTCTTCCCTCACCCCATGCCTCCTGCATGGGGTTTATGGGGATTTGGAGTTGAATTGTTCCCTGGGAGGGGCGAGTGAGTGCTGACTGTGCAGGCAGAGCTGAAGGAGAGCTAAAGGAATCTATAATTTATATATGTACATATAGATGTGGGATGAGCCCGGAGCAGAGAGCTCCCCAGGGAGCAGGCACAGGGATCCTGGGGAGGCAGGAGAAAGGAGAGCAGAACTGGAGAGCAGGGGCTGTGGGGAGGATGAGGCTCAGCTCTGGCAGACACAGACCAAGAGACGATTTGGGAGAAAAAGCCCGATGTGGCGACATTTGTGTGACCGCCCACTGCTGAGGCCACACGGGCAGTGGGACACCGGCCCGGGGCAGAGCTAAGAGGCTCTTTAAATAAATAAAAGGGGAAAAGTAGGGTAAAACCTCCCTGCAAAGCAGCCTGTGCCACACAGCAGGAATGGGGCTGTCTCCTGTGGCATGGGGCAGAAAACAATTCTAATTATCCACTTGTAATTAAACCTGGAGTAGGGGAACGGGTGAGAGCCCACCAGTGGCAGTGAGTGCTCTGTAACTCTGGGCTGAGGCACCCAGCCCAGCACAGGGCAAACCCCTCTGCCTTCATCAGGGAAGGGCAATTCCCCTCTGCAGGAAAACCTCCGCCATTAACCCTCCACACTCACCATGAGCAGCCCCGGAGCACACGGAGCCGGGAGAGCAGCACAAACCCCACACAGAGACACCAAAAACACCCACCCACCCCCTTCCCTGGCAGGGATTTATGGCCTCAGACACCTGTGCTGCTCAATTACCTCGCTAACCTACAACTGCCTCCTGTGTCCTTCAGGGACAGAGCAATTACAGCACAATCCATCCCCTTTATCCAGGTGGGGATTTGCTTCCCTGCTGCCCTTCCTGGAGCAGGGAGGGTTTGGGTTTGGCCACTTCAATTAACACCCCCCAAATCAGCCCAAACCTTCCCTTCCCCTCCAGTATTCCCAGCTGGAAGGGATCAGGATAACCGTCCTATCTGCCTGTCTATCCATCTAGCTGCCTGTTTATCTATGTATCTATCCAGCCATCTATCTTTCTTTTGATTTATCTGTCCATCTATCCATCTATTGATCTGTCCATCCATCCATCTATCCACCCTTCTATCTGCCTATCTATCTATTAATCCATCCATCCATCTCCCCATCCATGCATTTATCCCCCCATCCATCTCTCTGTCTATCAGAAATGAGACAGAGAAGGAGAGAAAGGGGTTTTTTTTTTCCCTATGGAAAAACAGAAGTTTTAAATAAAATCTCTGCAATATCACATACAATGACTAAAACATGTTCGAGTCCACACCCACAGAAGAATCACCAGGCTTGGGAGAGCTCCACAGAATTGAGATAAAGCTGTTCCTGGCTTGTTCCGAGCCTGGTTTCACTGCCCTGTGTCCGTGGTTGTGCCCACAGCAGCCAGACCCTACCAAAACACAAACCCGAGGGGACAGTCCCAACACAGCAGCCTGGGGGCAGGTGACCCCCAGGGGACACCCCACACCCCTGGAGGTGGGGACTCAGCCAAACTGGGGAAATCATGGCACAGTTTTCCTGATATAAACTGCAGAGAGTTTGTCTTATTGCTACAAAAATACGAAAAAAAAGAAGTAAAAAAGTCACTGTTCCTGACGCTGGTGGTGGGAAAACAACGTTGCTTAGAAACATCCCCATCAGGGCTCCAGAACCGCTCCTTTCTGTGCAGAAAATGAATAAAATATGTAATTTATTCCCTGAAAAAAAGAGGCTGTTTCAAGAGACACCAAAATCCTGATGAAAGCAGAGACCCTCCCCATTTCCCTCTCCCGCTGCAGCTCATCCGATGTCCCTCAGCTGGCCCCTGTGGAGTGGGGACAGTGACACCTGGCTGGGCCTTGACCCCAACCCCATCCCTGCCTCCTGCAGGGGAAAATAACAGAATCCCTGAATCCCAGCCTGGTTTGGGTCGGAGGGACATTAAAGCCCATCCAGTGCCACCCCTGCCAGGGCAGGGACACCTCCCACTGCCCCAGGTTCCTCCAAGCCCTGTCCAACCTGGCCTTGGGCACTGCCAGCTTCTCTGGGCAGCCTGCCAGGGCTTCACCACCCTCTGAGTAAAGAATTTCTTCCCAACATCTAATCTAAATCTCTCCTCTTTCCTTTTAAAACTGCTCCCCCGTGTCCTATCACTATGTGTCTGTGTTAAAAAGTTGTTCTGTTTTTTACGAGCCCCCTGCACGCCCTGGAAGATGCTCAGCTCCTCCTGACACCTCGAGCACATCCATTTGTCACGATTCATGGGGCTCAGGCTCGCGGGGAGCCGAGGGTGAGCCCCACGGAGGTGCTAATTGTCGCCGTTAATTAACTCGGGTGGTTTCCTGCTCTCAGAGCTGCGTTTGGTTCGGCTCCGCAAGCCCTGCGGATCCCGGGCAATCCGGAGCTGTCCCCGGGCCAGGCTCCGGCGGCAGGAGGTTGTCTCAGTGCCGTGGGTGGCAGGAGAGGCAAATAATGCTTTCTGTCTCTCATTTTGGGAACAAAACCCTCGGCAAGGCGCGCAGCGGTGCCGCTGATCCCCGCCCGTACCGCGGCAATCGCAGCGAGCAGCGCTCGGCTCCGCGCTGGCCCCGGGGTCTCAGAGCCCTCTGCGCTGCTCGGGTCGGGCTGGGGGCTCTCAGTGCCCCGGGACACCCGCACACCTCGGGCAGGGACAGATCACAGCGTGTCCCCTGCTTTGGGGGTGCCACAGAACGGGGTCACTGCTGGGAGAAATGGTTCCGTGAGGACGGGGTTAAAACCTACACTAATGGAGCTAAAAAGGGTGGGTTTGACCAAGCCCTGCTGAGCAGCTTTCCTTGCCCTAGCACAGCCCACCTTCCTGCCTGTCCCTCAGAAACACTCCCTGATCCTAAATGGAACTTATTTCACCCTAATCCGACCCAAACTGTTCCGTTCCATCCATGAGAGACACGAGATGGGCCCGGCTGTGCCCACAGTGTCACCTTGTCCCCACAGTGTCACCTTGTCCCCACAGCAGCCCATGGCCCTGGGACCTTTGGGTGCTCAGACCAAGGCACCACATCCCAGCAAAGGCTCTGTGTGAGGACAGAGGTCAGGACAGCTTCAGGCTGTAAAGCTGCAGCAAAGGCAGAGAATCAGAGTCACAGAATGTCCTGAGCTGGAAGGGGTCCCAAGGATCACCCAGTCCAGCTGCTGGCCCTGCATAGACACCCCAACACTCCCACCCTGTGCCTCCCTGAGAGCATTGTCCAAGTGCTCCTGCCTTGATGAAGTTCAGGTATTTACGCAAAGCATCAAATCTCAGGAATTTTTTACCTCTATTCTCAACTGATGACGAGCACAGATAAACAAGCCAAGCTGCAGCAGCTGGACCAGCGTAGGTGGCCCAGCTTGTGCAAGCTGAAAACACAGATTTCTTCCCTTGCCTGAGCACGTGCATCCTTCACTTTGCTCTGGCATTCAATCTGACACCTGCGCTGTGTGACTGTGCTCGTGTTTGCTGCTTTGCAAGCTGCTTTGTGATCTCCTACCTGTTACAGAAATAAAAGAGAATCTGATTTGGATCACGTGCTTTGGCAGCAGTGAAGGTGCTCCTGGAGCAACGCTGCTTCCCTGCTGTCTCAGGGTAAAACATGGATCACAGAACCCCAGAAGGATTTGGGTTAGAAGGGACCCTAAAGATTATCCCGTTCCACCCCTGCCATGGGCAGGGACAGCTTCCACTGTCCCAGGCTGCTCCAAGCCCCATCCAGCCTGGCCTGGAACACTTCCAGTCCGTGCCAGTCCCAGGTGTCCCCCTGTGCACGTTCCTCACCACACGGGTCCTGCAGCACAGAGCAGTGATGGTCAGGGTAGGTCAGTGATACAAAACAGGAAAGAAAACTGCTCCTCGTGGAATAACTGCAGTAACCAAGGTGGGCAGTGCTATGGGCAGGGGAAGGGCAGTGGGGAAGGCAGGAGGTGGCTCCTGGGCAGTGGGCACCCCGCTGAGCCGCAGGAGGGGCAGCCAGCCCGGGCAGGGGTGGCACAGGGGACAAGCAGGTGCCTGCAGGGCGTCCAGCCCCCGTTCCCTGGCTGCCTTCTCACTTCCCAGCTCCCCTCCCGTACTCGTAGGGCCACCGGCTGCGTGGGTGGTCGCCTCAGCTGAAATTCCCCAGCGTTTTTCTTGGCTGCATCCCCACAGAAGTTGCAGATGACGCATTAAAATGTAGATAAGGCAGAGGAGAGGGGCCTGGCCCAGTGCAGCCGTGCCGGGTGCTGGGCTCTGCCTGTGCCAGCTCCGGGCCCGTGGGCACCCTGAGCCTCCTGACCAGGCACAGAGCCATTGCCCAGCCAGGCATGGAGCTATCACCCAGCCTGGCACAGCTGCCCAGGAGCCCCTCACCCTCTGGCAGCTGCAGGGTCACCGGGGGGGACACCTCAGCGGGGGCAGTGGCGTTCCCAGGGGAACAATTCCTGCTGCAGGGCCCCATCCCAGCACAGCCCCCGCCGCGCTGCCCCCGCCAGCTTCGTCACCATCCGACCCCGGCAGCACCAGGAAAACCCTGTGTCATTCTGCAGGCTGGCTTTTGAAGCACAGGATTTCAAATGTCTGAGGGAACTGCGTTATCTGTGCTAAAAACCTCGATGGAGTCAAGTTATTGCCAGGAGTAAGAGGAACGGGGAGAGCTCCATCCCATCTGTGATCCGCAGCCCCCTATCGGCCCCCCATCACCCCACGGTGGTCCCCAGCCCTGTGGTGCTGCTGGGGGATGGACACGGAGCCAGGAGCCCTGGGACTTGTCCTGCCCTGTCCCACTGACCGCACATCCCACTCTCAGGAATCAGTATCCTGGGTGCACAGGACACGTCCTGCCCTGTCCCACTGACCCCACACCCCACTCTCAGGAGTCAGTATCCTGGGTGCGGGGTGCACAGAACACGTCCTCCCCTGTCCCATTGNCACTGACCCCACATCCCACTCTCAGGAATCAGGACCCTGGGTGAGGGGTGCACAGGACACGTCCTGCCCTGTCCCACTGACCCCACACCCCACTCTCAGGAGTCAGTATCCTGTGTGCAGAGTGCACAGCCAACAAACCCCACGGGGCTGTGCACAGAAATGCCATTTCCCCTCCTTTCGGCGCCACCTCACACTGAAAGAGGTAAAATAGAAACAATAAAAGCCTGTCAAGGGGTTTGCCTTCCCCACCCCTTGGCCCACCTTGGAAAGTGTCGGTCACCCAGCTGAAGTGGGTGAATAAGCTGGAACTGGAAACATTCTGGTACATCCTCCACAGGCAAGAGAGGCTGATTCCAACACAATCCCGAGGCTGGGGAAGGGATCTGAACAGCCCCAGAATAACTCTGGGCTCTCAGCACAGGCCGGGGCAGTTCCATCCCATCAGCATCCGGGAGCATCCTCAGCAGGGATGGCCCAGGAAGGGGAGAATTCACTTTGGGAGGGCAATTTATCCTTGCAATAATATTTAGGTAAAAGCTATTTGCAGGAATTATTACAAAAATAACCAGCCTGAGGTAGGGAAACCACTGGGAAAAATAATGGAATTTATGTTTTAATTACCGTGCGGGACTTTCGCTTTTTGACAGGGAAAATATATTTTGAAAGATTTTAAGTATCGCTGAACAATGGCCTGGAGTGACAGGATAAGAGGGAATGGCTTCCGAGTGCCAGGGGGCAGGGATAGATGGGATATTGGGGAGGAATTGCCACGTTGGACAGGGCTTGGAGCAGCCTGGGATAGTGAGAGGTGTCCCTACCCATGGCAGGGGTGGAAGGGGATGGGCTCTAAGGTCCCTTCCAACGCAGCCCATTGTGGGCTGATTTGATGGCTCTGGGAAGCAGCTGCAGCAGTTTCACAGCCAGCACAGCTGAAGCTGTTTTTCTCTGTCGGCTTTTATGGCAAATTCAATGCCAAAAGGAAAATATAGGTATGCCATAAAATTTTTATGACTTCATCCTCAAAATATCTCCGAAGCAGCTTGTTTACATAAAGGGCACGTTCTCCTGGTGATGTCAGGAGCTCTCACGGGAGATCCAGCAGCCCCAGCCCCCTCTCCTCCCCCGTGCACAGGCACCAGCCCATCCATTGCCCCCAAGGCTCTCCAGTGTGCTGCATCCAGCTGGATTTGAGCTGCATGGACCCTCACACCAACCCTGCATTTTGTACCCAAAACCAAGGACAAGCCTGCTCCAGCTTCTCTCCTGAGGAGAATTTCTCATAGATTTGGATTCTCGAGGAGCAAGTCTCGGTTTGCCAGGGCAGGGACTCACTGGGAGCAGTGAGGGGGAAAATGAGATGGGCTTCAGGGTCCCTTCCAACCCAAACCACTCTGGGGTTCTGTGAACTTCTAAAATGGGTTTGTTCAGGAGCAAACCCCTTCCAAGGCTCCCGTCAGATGCTGACTCCAGCAGAGGGATGGAAGGATGGCCTGGACACCCCGAAGAGCAGCACTGAGACAAGGAACAGGCCACAGCACCCAGATGAGTCCCTCTGCACCAGACCCCAAACCCTCCAGTGACCTCACATCCACATCCTCCCACCACCGAATGCCACCAGAGCCCGGCTTGCTGGATGTTTTCCAAACACTAAAGCACTGGGAAGCTCTGCTGGAGCAGCAGCTGTGGGGACAGGTCCATGGCACGTCCCTCCTCACCACGGCGTGGGGCACACGCCCAGCCCCGGGCACAGAGAGTCCCTGGCTCCCAGCAGGGACGTGTCACCCTGGCTGTGACCTCTGGGCTCACACCCAGTCACACCAGAGCGTTTTCCTTTCCTCAAAGACAATTAATTTCTTGACAAACACGTTCTGCAGAAGGCTTTTCGTAGCGTTAGTCTGAAATAAAAATAAGCACGCTCAAAATTCCAGTTGGATTTCTCCAAAGCAGCCAGGCTAAAATAATACATTTTAAATGTCTTAAACTGTGCACTTCCCAAGTAATTAAATTACAGCGTTCCTGCACGACGGCTCCTCTTCCATCCATTTAAGCATTAGATTAAAGTTGTCAGGCAGCCTTTAGATGGAAAATACCAGGCTGCAGGGAAGGGTTTGGGAGGAGGGTGGGGCGGGGTGAGTCTGAGCAGCCGTGGGGCAGGGACCTGCTCCAGCCACCAGCACCAGGCAGGGACAGCCACCCACTGCCACTGCCACTGCCCAGAGAGGGGACACGGGGCTGGGGCACAGGAGTGGCAGTGCTGGGACAGACACCCACGGGTGGTGGGGACAGGGATCCGCGGGTGATGGGGACAGCCACCCATGGGTGACAGGACAGTCATCCATGGGTGATGAGAATAGTCACCTATGGGTGATGGGGACACACAGCTGTAGATGATGGGGCCACCCATGGGTGACGGGGTCAGACAGCTGCAGATGATGGGGACAGCCAGCCATGGGTGACAGGGAGAGTCATCCATGGATGACTCTCCCTGTCACCCATGAGCGTGGGTGGGTGTCCCTGTCACCCGTGTGTGGGTGTCCCTGTCATCCATGGATGACAGGGACACCCACCCACGCTCATGGGTGACAGGGAGAGTCATCCATGGATGACAGGGACACCCACCCACGCTCATGGGTGACAGGGACATCCAACTGTGTGTGACAGGGACACCCACACATGGGTGACAGGGACACCCACGCACAGGTGACAGTGACACCCACACACAGGTGACAGTGACACCCATGCACGGGTGANATGGGGACAGTGATCCACGGGTGATGGGAATAGCCACCCATGGGTGACGGGGACAGACAGCTGCAGATGATGGGGACAGCCACCCATGGGTGACAGGGAGAGTCATCCATGGATGACAGGGACACCCACCCACGCTCATGGGTGACAGGGACATCCAACTGTGTGTGACAGGGACACCCACACACGGGTGACAGGGACACCCACGCACAGGTGACAGTGACACCCACACACAGGTGACAGTGACACCCATGCACGGGTGACAGTGACACCCACCCACGGGTGACAGGGACAGCCAGCCGGGCTGCTCCGTGCCCTTGCCCCCGCCGTGCCCCTCGGCCAGGGCGCCTGTGGGTGGCTCCCCGGCTCAGCCCCCACAGCTCCACTGCATTATTTAAAAGCTTCCTTAAAATATCATCGTTTTGCTGCCACTTAAGCAGAGCACCATGAGAGTCGTGCTCCCGGAGCCCCGTTTGTCCTTGAGTGCAGTCCTGCCCTCCCGAGCTCCCCGCTCCCCCTCGGGACCACAGCGGGGGCATCGCCTGCGGAGCCGTGCCCGCTGCTCCCGGTGCCACCCGCACCGCGGGCAGGGCTGTCCCCAGGGCCACACGGGGGCTGGCCAGGAGAACCCCTTGGGCTGCGGGTGCTCAGGGCTGGGCAGTGCTGCTCCAGGGGCACAGCCACGCTGGAGAGCCGGGAGCAGCTGGGAACAGCCAGGAGCAGCCGGGAGCAGCCGGGAGCAGCCAGAGCAGCCAGAGCAGCTGGGCAGGTACTGCAAGGCAAAGCCAACTCTGCTTTATCCCACACCTGGAAGAGGGGATCCATCTCCAGGCACCTGCAAAGGCCTCATTTATGACAGAACCATGGAATTGTTGAGGTTGGAAGGAGCTGGAGGATGGCAGAGCCAGCCCCAGGGCAGCACTGCCTGTAGCCAAGGTGGCAGCCAAAGAGGAGGGCCCCTGCCAGGTCCCGTGCACTGCCCTGGATTTGGAGTGGAGCTGGAAAATAAACGTGTGTCCAAAGCTAACGCTGGTTTAACACTGCAGTGTGATGAGAGGAGAGGAACCCAGACCCCACCAGGCCCCAGCCTCGCCTCGGAGCTGCAAACTCCTGGGGAGCCGCTGGGAATGTGAAAGCAGCACAAATCAGCAGATTTTGTTTACTCAACTGATTCCTTTTCCTTCCCCTTTGAGTTATTCCTGCCTCCTTTGTAGCCATTATAAGCTACAGTCCTGGGGGGAAAAGCATTGTGAATTCAGCGTAAATCCATTCTGTTCACTGGATTAGTCTTAATTTGCAGCAAGAAAATGAAGATCAGACGATGAGCCATAAAAGTCAGCCTGATGTGGAGAGTACTGAAATAATATGGAGCTTGATATCAAAATAATTGTACCATTTGCATGTGAGAGTTTAAAACTGCTCATAATTGCAGCAAGACTTAAATAAACCACAATTTCCTAAATATGTGAGGTAGTTATTATGGTTAATGCTCAGAAAAAGAAACACAGGGAAAAAGAAGACACAGCTCCTGGAACAGTGCTAAGAAATACCTGCTTCCACTTACACCCCTTGGCAAGCACAAGACTCAGCTCCTATTCCCAAGGGAATTCTGCAGCCCAAGGTGACCTGGGTGCGTTTCCCAACCCATCAGGCTGGGGTTGGTTTGGCCTCCTCCAGGCCCAGGTCCGTGGCACGGAGTCCAGGACACAGCGTGCCTCGCAGGGCCATCCCAGCGTCAATAATGCCCCGATGCCACAGAGGGAATTTGCATTTTAATAAAAGCATTTTTGCTTGCAGCCCCCGGGTGACCCGGGCGTGTTCAAAGCGGTGGAAGGAGCCGCCGGGGATGGTGGAGGCTGGTGCTGCTCACACGTCTCAGACACGCCCGGGGCTCTGCAGGGCTCAGCCCTTCCCAGGCTGAGATTCCTCCTCCTCCTCTGCCAGCACTTGGCAGCTGCACCAGGAGCCCCTCCAGGCGGGGGAACGGCTGAGGGATGTTCCACGGAATCACAGAATCAGCACAGGTTTGGAGGGGACATTAAAGCCCATCCAGTGCCACCCCTGCCATGGGCAGGGACACCTCCCACTGTCCCAGGCTGCTCCAAGCCCCAATGTCCAGCCTGGCCTTGGGCACTGCCAGGGATCCAGGGACAGCCACAGCTGCTCTGGGCACCCTCACAGGGCCTCCCCACCCTCACAGGGAACAATTCCTTCCTAAAATCTGCTCTAAATCTCTCCTCTTCCCCAGGGGATGAGGAAGAAAGCAAACTTTACTTCTCAAGGTTTATCTGCCCAGATCACCTTTACGTAATTCCAATGTCAGCAGCTGTACTTCCACAGATTCCTCCCTGTACCTTCACCATCCCCAAATGCTCAGCTCCCCCCAGATTTGAAAACCATGCTGCGAAGGGAAATTGTTTTCTGCCCTCCCTTCTTCCCCCTTTATTCACTTGTTTTTCAGCTCTTATGTTACAAACATTAGTAACACTTCCCTAACGACGGAAGATTCTCGCCCCTCAGGGTGGGAAGGATGGGTTTCCCCTCGGGGGATGGTGCCCGGCCTCTCCTCGGGCTGCCCAGGCTCCCCGGAATATGAACTCGGCCAATTTGCCTTTGCAGATAATTTTTTTTGTTTCGGCTCGCGCCGGAGTTAATGGTCAAAGCTGCCTCCATCAATTATGGATGAACACAAATAGATAGTTGTGCTCTGTAAATTGGGTCCCTCGTGCCCATGCGCGAGCCGGGCTCGGCAAAGGGCTATTTCTGAACTGCTGACGGCCCCGAATCGGCCCCGCAGCGGCGGAGCCCGGCACAGCCCAGCTCCGGGCACAGCCCGGCTCCGGGCACAGCCCAGCTCCCATCACAGCCCGGCTCCGGGCACAGCCCAGCTCCCATCACAGCCCGGCTCCGGGCACAGCCCAGCTCCCATCACAGCCCGGCTCTGGGCACATCCCAGCTCCCAGCTCAGCTCCCATCACAGCCCAGCTCCCATCACAGCCCGGCTCCGGGCACATCCCAGCTCCCATCACAGCCCGGCTCCGGGCACAGCCCAGCTCCCATCACAGCCCGGCTCCGGGCACAGCCCAGCTCCCATCACAGCCCGGCTCCGGGCACAGCCCAGCTCCCATCACAGCCCAGCTCCCAGCCCAGCTCCCATCACAGCCCGGCTCCGGGCACAGCCCAGCTCCCATCACAGCCCAGCTCCCAGCCCAGCCCAGCTCCCATCACAGCCCAGCTCCGGGCACAGCCCAGCTCCCAGCCCAGCCCAGCCCCAGGCACCCCTGGGCACGGAGCAGACTCCCGGGGAGATGGGCCACTCTGGGCAAGGCTTTGCACTGCTGCAGCTGTGATGGAAAGGGGCTGGGAATTCAGTCAAAGAATCTGTGAATTCTAGAGTGGCTTGGGCTGAAAGGGACCTTAAAGATCCAGTGCCACCCCATCCATGGGCAGGGACACCTCCCACTGTCCCAGGCTGCTCCAAGCCCCAATGTCCAGCCTGGCCTTGGGCACTGCCAGGGATCCAGGGGCAGCCGCAGCTTCTCTGGGCACCCTGTGCCAGGGCCTCCCCACCCTCATTATGAAAAACTTCTCCCTGATATGTAATCTAGGTCTGAGAACAGCAAGGCCGGTGCCAGTCTCACTTTGAGAAGTTGTTCCCTGTGGGAGCAGCGCCACATCCCAAACAGCCCCCAGCGCCAGGATCGAGGCTGGATCCACTTTACTGAAAAGAATTTTAGAGAAGATACGGCAAATTAGGAGAGAGAAGAACCCAGGCTGTGACCTCTCCACGGTCCCAAGCAGGTGGAGACCCGGGCTGCCGTCCCTCCTCCCTGCTGTGCATCATCTCAGGGAAGCAAAGCCACATCCTTTGTTTCCAGCAGCGGTGCGGCAGATTGCAATTTTCCAAGCCAAGCGCTGCAACTACATCATTTTCGAAGAAAGGCTTGAAGTGATCCCAGATATTCTCCCCGAGCGTCTGGGCAGGCTCCCCAGTGGGACTGAACCGGAGCATTGGAAAGGATAAAAGAGAGCAGCCCTCTGCCCGCTCGCCTTCCGCAGGAGGAGGCGGCGAGGCTGCGCCCGGCGGGGACAGCGGCGAGGTCTGGGAGGTCCTGTCCGGCTCCTGCCACAGCTCCGCAGGGAGGATGCCAAACACAAAGCTCTTTTTGCAAAGGCAGAGCCGAGGTTTGCTCAGGTGAGCGCCGCGGGGACGCACCTGAGTCCTCGTATTTGCAGCTGTTTCCCGGCGAACGCATTTATTCCCGTAAACTTTTGCCTTTCATATTCCAATTCGGTCCCTGAGCTGGAGCGGGGCCAGAAACATGTCACTCGGTGAAAAGCCCCCGAGCTGGCTCCTCTCCCGCCCCCACCCCTGTCACAGGCGTACTCGCTGTCTCTCCCTTTTACATAATGCCAGCGGATCGGGAGCGCCTGGCAGCCGGGGGAGGCGGCCCGGGGTCGGGAGCATCCCGGGAGCGGAGCGGGAGCTGCGGGGCAGCCCTGCCGCGGGGGCGGCGCGGCGCTCGGGGGCGCAGGGGGGCGGCTCTCGGTATTTTTAGCGTGAATCGAGGGCCAGCGTGGCTGTCGTGGCATTTGGAGCAGCTCACGCTGCAGAGCTCAGCATCAAGGACGTAATTGAGGCAGAAAATGAATTGGGAAGGACTTCAGCTTCAAATGTGAGGGAGCTGAGGACTTTACAGAATTATTGTTGCAGCCGTTGGGAAAAGCCTTTGGCTTTGGATTTCCCTGGGGCTGAGGAATCGGTCCCAAGGTGCACACGAAATTCCAGCTCCGCTGGTTGGTGGGCGCTTCCCACCCAAAGGTTATCGCGACTCAGCAGCGTCGCAGCTGAGCCCGGGGGTTACTCAGCTCTCCCTCCCAATTCCCCTGCGCTGCTTCTCTTGGGGGAGAAATCAGCTCTGCATACGGAGAGATTTGCGAGCAGAAACAGAGATTAGTCATAAAGATAAAACCTCAGCCTTGTCGCCAACGAGCTGCTATTCCTGGTGCAATTCCCAGGTCTGGGGCAGACGGAGCGCCGGGGCTGTGAGAACTCCGGTGGGACAACCCACCCTCACTCTCCAAACCTTATCCAGGAATAAGGCAGAAAGGACTCGCAAAGGCCCAACTGCGGAGGCTGCAGGAGCAAGGAATTGCGGTTACCCGGGGTGTTGGATTCCCTGGGGGAGAGAGCTGGGAGCCCGGGGAAATCAGGGGATAAGTGCGGGCAATTAGCACACGGCGCCGGACAGGCAGCGAGCATGGCTGGGGAGCAGGTCCTGCCTCTGAGACACCCCACGGGCACGGCTGGGGAGCAGATCCTGCCTCAGAGACACCCCACGAGCACGGCTGGGGAGCAGGTCCTGCCTCCGAGACACCCCACGAGCACGGCTGGGGAGCAGATCCTGCCTCTGAGACACCCCACGAGCACGGCTGGGGAACACATCCTGCCTCTGAGAGACACCATCAAAGACTCATCTCCCACAGATGAGCTTACAGGGAAACTGAGGCACGATGGCTTGGATGTGGCTGCCAGAGGGGTCAGGAGTCACAGGAGCTGCTGGCTGCCACTGCTCCTCTGGGAAGGTGGTTAAAGGACGAGTTTCACTGATTTTGAGAGAGTCCTATTTTTGGACAAGCCCCTCTGCCATGCCCCAAACACTGCCCTCCTCATGGCTGGGGCTGGACTGCAGCACCCGGGATCCTCCTGCACACTGACCCTGCCAGGACCCCCCTGCACACTGCCCCTGCCAGGACCCCCCTGGACACTGCCCCTGCCATGCCACCCCCAGCCCCCGTCCGGCTGGGACCTGGCTCCAGGAGGCATTTATTAACCCGCAGTTCTGCCCTGGCCACAGGCTCACAAAGGACTTGTGCTGCCAGCACCACGCCAGGAGGGTGCAACGTCCCTGCTGAAAGTTGGTCATGGCTGAAGGACAGGGACGAGCAGCTGGAAAGGCCGGGCTTCCACCCGGGCAAAGCCTCCCTGCCGTTTATTAACCATCCACGCAAAGCACAGAAAATCACATCTGAGCACCCCATCCACCCTGCTTCCAATCTGCGCAGTTCCTGGAGAGTTAATTTGACATTTTCCGAGCTGCAGGATCGCCCTGCACCGGCTGCACCACGCCTGGATCCGAGAGCGGGTGCTGAACCCAGAGTGCCTCTGCAGCCGTCCCAGGACCCCAAACCCAGCATTAACACAAAACTGCATCCTGCAGCTCCCCTGGGCAGGTCTGGTGGCACAGGAGCCCTGGCTGGTGCCCCACGGGCTGGGAACCAGCAGGGTGAAGCTGCCCGGAGCCCCACGCCCCTCAGCCTGCCCATGGAGCCCTCCTGTGCCAGCTGCCTGCTCTGGCAGCAGCTCCACCTCGGGCACGGGGTGCAGAGATCCCAGGCTGTCCCCTTCTCCCAGTCCGAATGTCACCCATCAGTGGCTGAAAGGGACACCCTGAACGGGCAAAAGCCAGCACCAAAGGCACACAAATCCTTCTCGCTTGCAGCCAAAGGCAGGACACAGAAGCTGATCAGCTGCCCACACCCAGCACTTCGGACTGAACTCCCANGGCTGAAAGGGACGCCCTGAACGGGCAAAAGCCAGCACCAAAGGCAGCACCAAAGGCACACAAATCCTTCTTGCTTGCAGCCAAAGGCAGGACAGAGAGAAGCTGATCAGCTGCCCACACCCAGCACTTCGGACTGAACTCCCAGCCATTCCTTATTTTTTCTGCCCAGGTTAGGAGGAATAAAAACCTGTGAGAGGCAGGAGGCATTCTGTAAGAATGCCTGAGATTTTGTTTTCTGCATTTGCCTAAAATTGGCTTTGATCTCATCTTCCCCAAGTGCACCAGGTGAGAAGTCCGTGAGCCACCCCCACGGTGGATTGATACCCAAGGCAGACGCCTCTGCTCCACACTGCAAACCAACTTTCCCTGTCCAGCCCCAAGCATGCTTTGCTAATTGATTTTTCTGCTCATTAGCACCAATATTAGTTATATCGAACACTTAATAGGAACCATCTTACCACCCCTGTCACAAATTCACCACGTTGTACAGAACCTGCCCAAGCAAGTGGGATTCTGCTATAAAATCACAAACACATACGCCTGCAAAAACATAAACACCCCAACGCTTCCCAGTTATGCCCAAGTTTAAAAATCTATTAATAACCCGAGGAGAGAGCTCCTCTGCAAAACCAGGTGCATCCAGGCAGGCAAAGTAAAGAGCGATTACACTGCAAGGGAACAAAGACCGAGACCGTGCCCATACCTATATTTCATGCCCGTTTGCTTTGCCGTGGATTCTTTTAATGAAATGTGGTGCTGCGGGGTAAATGTCCCCAAACTGCGAGCGATAATAGCCACTGTCCGAAATTTCGCCCGGGCTGCATTCACTACGTTCGGGGTGGTGGTGTTCTGCTTGCTGATGAGCCTGTCTTCACCATTTCTCTTCAAGTTGTGGTCTGTGCAGGCGATGGACACTTGCATCGCGCCCGCGGTGCCCCGGCCGGGTGGCGGGCGGACCCCCGGCCCCCCACGGGCTGCAGCTGCCCGGAACGGCCGGCAAACCCCCGACCTGGGACTCCCCGAGCACCGGGGGCTCCGGCAGAGCCGCGCCGCGTCCCCGCGATGCCGGCGGCGGAGAAACGCGAACTTGCCACGGCAACCGCGCGAGCGGCTTCGGGCTCACTCCGGGCTCGCTCCGGGCTCTCCGCGGCGATGCTGCTGCTCAGCCAGAAGCATCCATCCAGTCAGGTGCTCCCGGAGCGCCGCTCCTTCATGGTGATCGCTCCGCAGCCGCTCTGTCTCGCTGCAGGCTCCCGGCCGCCGGTTTTAAATCACTGCGGGCATCCTGCGAGCGCTGGCTCCGGCGCCGCTGGACCGCGAAGTGCTGAGCAGGCACAGCCGAGCCCCGTCCCTCGCCAGCGCGTCCCTAAGGAGCGGCAGCATCCATCGGTGTCCTTCGCCCAGGCGCAGCAGCGCTACCTCCCACCCATGGCAGCCCGCCGAGCGCTGGCAGCGGCTCCGCAGCGGCCCCGGGATCCCCCCGCCAGAGCCTGCGGGAAGGATGGCAAGGATGGCAAGGATGCGAGCGACGGGCCTCCTTTGTGCTCGGAGGGAAGGCAGGCGATTCAGGCAGATCCGCCCGGAAAAATCGCTGCCGGCGTCGCTGAGCGAGGTCTTCTCTAGCGGGCAGCAATTCGGTGTTAAAATGGGTTAATTATGGGGGAAAGGAAAAAAAAATTAAGGGGGAGGGGGAGGAAAATCGCGGTGCTCCAGCGTGTGAGGCAGTTAACACGTTAATCCCGTGTTCCTGGCACCCGGAGCCGCCGCCCGCAGCCCGCGGCTCGCAGCAGGGCCGGGGTTAATCGCGCTCCCCCAGCTCCGCCGGCGGAATGAGCCGCAGCGCAAAGGCTTTGGAGCAAAACCAGACCATCCCTCAGGAGACCAAACCACCCCCAGCCCCATCCCCGCTGCGGCCAGAGCCCGGCACTGCCCTGTGCCACCTCTCCTGGCTTTGGGCACCCAGGGGACCCCCAGGCTGGGGAGCTACTCACGGGAGCTGGGGGAGGGTGACCAGGGAAAGGAGGGTCTGGAGGCCCCCCAGGACCCCCGTCTGTCACTGTCACCAGCAGAGTGCCCTGGGGAGGGACAGGCAGTGGGTGTCCCTGGGTGCAGCCCCACAGCAGAGGGTGCCCATGGGTGGCAGGGCAGGTGGGCGAGGGCAGGGTCACCCGTGGTCCCTTTCCCACCTTGCACAGGCCATGGGAAATGGTCTGAGGGGCTCTCCAGACCCCACTCCTCCATCTGCCCCAGAGGGGCTGGGGCGAGGGGGCCCCTCCGGAGCTCCTCGTGCCCACCCCCCGCTCACTGCCAGGCCCAGGCCCCGTCCCCTTGGGGTGTGAGCAGCTCCCAGGCTGGACCCCCCTGCAGTGACCTGCCCGAGGCACCCAGGGGTGGAGCAGCAGCAGCGGCACAGCGAGCTGGGGGTGCTGGTGGGGTGATCACAGCCCGCTTTGAGCTCAGGGTGACAGAGCTCTGACCCCTGCCCTGCAGCGGGGGCACAGCACGGTGCCCCCCTCCATCCCGCTGAGGAGGGGGCGTGTGAGAGCGGCTGGGGGGCAGCTGGCAGCCAGCCAGGGCCACCCACCACCCCGTGACAGGGGAAGAGCTTCTGCCGCTCTCGCTGCAGTGCCTTCCCTGACGGCTCATTAACAGGTACCCAGCACACTCCCCTGAGGATGGAAAGCATTAAATCGAACACAGACAGTCACCGTATGATATTTTCCCAGAGAGGATTAACAGTTAATCACGCAGCAGACCCACGAACTCCTAGCTGTGAGTGGTCTCCTTGGACTCACCCTCAGGCGGGGATTTGGGGGTGCAGAACCCCTTGAACAGTTTCCAGACACCTCTTCAGTGAGTCGGTGTTGCAGAGCACCAGCAAACCCAGCAGAGTGTGGCATCGGAGGGCACAGGCCGTGGGAGCACTGACATCAGGGAGCCCCTCACATCCAGGACATCCTCAGGCTCTCCCTGGGACTGGGGGATGCAGCTGGAGCATTGGTGGTAGCACCCACTGGGTTTTGGAGCCCCGTTCTGTGTTTCAGAGCCCAAAGTGGGACTGACAAACCTGGAAACGTTCCCCTCTCTGACGGCCTCACACCCCCTTGCTGGGCACAGGCGTTCCAAGGTGTGTTTTACATCTCTGGTATTCTGTACATCTCTGGAGAGTTCCCACTGCAGCCAGATCTGCCAAATGCTGTGCCTTGGTCCTGGGGATGAGTCCAGGTCGCTGCCACCCAGGGTCACCGTGTCACCCTGTTCCCCATCCCCACTGCCAGGGCTGCCCATGCCCTGGGGTGCCAGGGGAGGGAGCAGAAAGGGACAGTCACGTTCTGCACTGGCACATCCCACAGAGCATCTTACCTCAAGCTGCTTAGCTTTGGAGGGGTTACAGTCTCTCCACAGAGTTTGTATTTAAATATGGGATTTATTTCATTTCCCCGAGCAAGATAATCACTTCTAGAGTAAAACGTTGGAGTAGCATAATTCTGTATGATGAAAATCCTGAGCTTATAGAAGAGGAGCTACGTGACAACCCTGGCAGAGGACTCGGCCACGAGCCCGTGGCCAGGCTCCCTGTGACACCTCAGTGCCACCAAATCTCTGTGACAAGATGCCCGCGTGCATTTCCCCCAAGCAGGACAACAATCACTCATTAAATAACTTGCTCAAAATGCTTCATCAAGCAAATGTGGTCTAACACAGCTGCTTGTGACCACCCTGTGACCCCCCCAGCCCCGAAGCCACTGCTCCAGACCCAGGGCGAGCAGGGGCTGTGGGGTAGGGCGAGCCCAGGAGCTGTGGGGCAGGGAGAGCAGGGGCTGTGGGGCAGGGCGAGCAGGGGCTGTGGGGCAGGGTGAGCCCAGGGGCTGTGGGGCAGGGCGAGCCCAGGAGCTGTGGGGCAGGGCGATCCCAGGAGCTGTGGGNAGCTTATAGAAGAGGAGCTACGTGACAACCCTGGCAGAGGACTCGGCCACGAGCCCGTGGCCAGGCTCCCTGTGACACCTCAGTGCCACCAAATCTCTGTGACAAGATGCCCGCGTGCATTTCCCCCAAGCAGGACAACAATCACTCATTAAATAACTTGCTCAAAATGCTTCATCAAGCAAATGTGGTCTAACACAGCTGCTTGTGACCACCCTGTGACCCCCCCAGCCCCGAAGCCACTGCTCCAGACCCAGGGCGAGCAGGGGCTGTGGGGTAGGGCGAGCCCAGGAGCTGTGGGGCAGGGAGAGCAGGGGCTGTGGGGCAGGGAGAGCAGGGGCTGTGGGGCAGGGTGAGCAGTGGGGCAGGGTGAGCAGGGGCTGTGGGGCAGGGCGAGCCCAGGAGCTGTGGGGCAGGGTGAGCAGTGGGGCAGGGCGAGCCCAGGAGCTGCCCCGGGGCTCTCTACACAAACACATCCCTTGCCTGGAGCTCTGTCCCCGTGCCCAGCACCTCGCAGGGGCAGGATGGTGCACACCCTGCGGACAGCAGGATGGAAACCTCCAGAAAGCAAGAAATGCTTTATCCAGCCGCGGTGGGGTCCCTGTGGAGGGGAAGGGGCCGTGGGGCCGGGCACAGCACGGGGGTGAGGGACGAGCCCTTCCCAGGCTCCTGCAGGGACTCTGCTCCAGGGGCGCTCGGCAGCACGGCTCTGGCTGCAACCAGAGGCGGAAAGATGCTTCTGCAGCCCGAAATATGAACATGAATCAAGGTCCTGCAGTCTGGGCTGGTGAAACCTCGTGAGCTGCTGCAGCCCTGGCCCAGCACGGCCGGAGCTCAGCACGCTGCTTGCTCCTTCCTTTTTTATTTTACATTTCACCTTACAGTGGAGCTCCTTTGAAATACGATGCCAAGCCTGGCTGGAGATTCTGCTCCTCGTGGCTGCAGTCACAGGCTCTTTACCCTCTCTGCCATGGCAGGGCGTTGGGACTGGGTGGTCTGTAAGGCCCCCTCCAGCCACAGCAGTCTGTGATTCCAGCAATCCAGGTCACAGGAATGATGCCAGCCCAGCCTGCCTGAGCGCTTTAACTCGAACTCTTCCATGTCGAGAGAAGACAACAACTGAGTTTAGCAGCAAACCTGCAGCAGTGCCCATGACAGAGGTGGTGGCTGCCCCTGGATCCCTGGCAGTGTCCAAGACGAGGTTGGACGGGGCTTGGAGCCACCTGGGATAGGGGAAGGTGTCCCTGCCCATGGCAGGGGGTGGAACAAGGTGGACATTAAGGTCTCTTCCAGCCCAAACCATTCTGGGACTCTGTGATCGATGTTAGAAGCGTTCCCTCTGCTCCCAGTGCCAGAGGGTCCTGCCCTCCCCACGGCCAGAGCAGCCCCAGGGCCGGGGAGATGCAGCAGGAGGGAACAGTCAGTGCTTCCAGGCTGGAGACACATCAGAAATATGGCTTCAGCCTTCACGGAGAGAGCTTTAACCACGCTGGACACTCAGACAGATGCTCAGTGAGACCTTGCATGCAATGCCCTTGGAAGGGCCAGACCTCAGGAGACAGCATGGAAGCACTGAAACACAGCTGGCAGTGCCGTGAGGGCAGGATCCTGCTCCAGAATCGGAGCCTCGGAGCTTTTCCACCCAAACAAATGCCCTTCTTTATTCAATCCAACAGCCCAGACCTGGCTACAGCCCCACATTCTGTCCACAGCCTGTCCGCAGCCCCAGAACCACACTCCCAAAATCCAGAGCAGAGACTGCTGGCTGCAGCCTCTCTCCAGGACTGGCCTTCCCGAGAATTACCTCGGTATGCTGCCACAAATCCCTGATTTCCAGAGCCCCGCCCGCAGCTCTGCGCAGCGCAGCCGGGCACGCTCGGGGCAGTCCCACGTTATGTCCCAATAAAAGTTTCATTGGGCCGTAGGAGCTGCGATGGCAAACACAGCCCGTGCTCACGGCTCAGGCAGCTCCCTCCGTCCCCAGAGCTGTCGGGAACAGGTTTCCTGCTGGGATAATTACCGGGGATTGCGGCGGTTCGTTACATCTCCCCAAACCGGGCTGATACGGACACGGGTGAGATAAGGAGCGCTGCCCCGGGAGGCGGCTCCCGGCAGGGCTTCCCTGGCTCTAATCCCAATTAAGGGCCGGGGAGGGCTCCTGCCGGCAGCAGCGGCACCGGACCCCGCGGCGATCTGTGCCTCTTTGGGGTGTATCTAAACCCGCCGGGAATGGCTCTTTTTGATAACGCTGCTGGAAGCTGGGCGAGGAAATGAGCTGCGGAACAAAAGCGCGGCGCTTATCGTGCCCACAGCCATCACATTTCCGCTGGTTTCACATCAAAAACTCCATTTGCATTTGTAATTGCACTTGAGGAAAACCGATCAGAATTCCTATTAAATGGGTTTTACTTAAAAGGCGTCGTTCTGGCAGGTTTCGAGCCAGGCTAGGGGCAGTGCCCAGCCCGGGGCTCCTCCGATGGCACACGGGACCAGCGGCAGCTTCGAGGGCTCCATCCTCCCGGAAAGGACCAAACCTGGGAGTGTGAGAGCTCCGAGCCACGCTGCTGTGCCAGCACGGGCTCGGGATAAGGCTGGGGTGTGATAAATCCAGCACCAGAGCAGCTGCGGAAGAGTCCCAGGCCAGGCTGGACTGGGCTTGGAGCACCCTGGGACAGTGGAAGGTGTCCCTGCCCATGGCAGGGGTGGCACTGGGTGGGCTCGAAGATCTCTCCCAACCCAAACCAGGCTGGGATTCTGTGCTGCTCTAAATTCCTGGAGAAACTCCCATCTAATCCCCGCCTCGGGGTGTCCAAGGCCAGCCCCACCCTGGGCGTGGGAGCACCCACGGGAGCCCCCAGCACCCCGGGTACCCCCAGCCCCGAGGGAGCCCCCAGGAGCTCTGCTCTGGCAGCTCTGCAGTATTAAATAAATCATCTCTTGATCCAACAGGAAAGAATCGATGCTGGGCCCCAGCCCGGAGCGCTCTGTGTCTGACACGGAGGGTGGAACTCGTCGGGAGCCCAATCCCATTAATCGGCCGCTTGTCCCCGTGGAGAGAACACCCCCCCACGGTGCCTGTTGCCCATTAGCTGCTGGATCCCTGCTCCAAAGCAGGTAATTTAATTTTCCCGTGCTATCTATTCCATTTCTCAGCTGACTGCAAGCCAGTGCCTCACATGAAGGGCTCCAGAAGTCACCATTATATTAATGTATCGTGCTACACTGAGCACTTAATGGTCTTTAAGGTCCCTTCCAGCTCAAGCCATTCTGTGGTTCTGTGATTAAATATGATTAAAGCACTCGGAGCTGCACGAAGCTCCACTGCACAGTACAAGAGGGTTTTGTGTTTTATTCCCCCCGGGAGCCCCTGACATGGTATCCAGTCCCTGAGCATCCGTGCCAGGCCCAGAGCAGAGGAGCATCCCCAGCAGCAGCAGCACCCTCAGGCACTCGGGGCTGCTGTGCCAGCCCGTGGCCAAGAGATGATTTTCCCTTTTGCCATACTCGTGTTCTACACCGTGCGTACACAAAATGCAGATTTGCCCCGTGTGCTTCGCATCACCTGATGGATAAATGTATTCCAAATAAAGCTCAGCCCAAGCCGTGTTCTTCCAGCTTGGCTGTGCTTGTTGAATAGCAGATTTTAGGCAATTATGTACATTGCTGTTATCCACACGAGTCAGATCTCACCCAAGCATTTCTTGTAACAGCTTAGAGCTCTAAATGAGCTTGTATGGAGAAGTGCTGCCGAGGTGTGGGGTTGGATCTGGGTGACAAACACTCAGCTCCGAGCTGCCCTGCTCTGGGACACGCTGCAGCAGATGGGGGAGCAATTACGGAGAAATAACTTCTGATTCTTTGAGATTGACTGGCAGAGGGTCAGAACAAAGACGAGCTACAGCAGACTGTGCTGTTTGGGAAACTCTTTTCCAGTGAATGCCCCTTCAGAACACTTCCCCCTCTCCTGGGAACCCTCAGCTTTCACCTCCTCCTCCAGCCGATGCGGGGACTTGGCCCCTCTGTGAGCAACTCGGTGAAAGCCAAGTGTCTCCATCAGTCATTATCTTACATAAGTCACCACTGCATAATAAGCACTATTAAAAATATCACCTTCCCAAATAGCATTTTTCAAAGAAGAATTTTAATTCTTCTCCTGAGAGTCTCTCTTTCAGCTGCAACAGCATTTCTAATTATTAAAGTGAGTGGCACAGGGTACGAATCCCATCAGCTGCATGCAGCAGAACTGGCACAAGACCTTGCTCCCTGCTCCCGAGCAAAACCCTTCATCCTGACCAGCATCCCAAAAGAACGAGGCATCTGCTGGAATTAATCACTGAGGAGAATTAGCACATCACCCAGGACAATGCCGTTTGCTGAAATCCAGCAGATTACCAGGGAACGATCTTCAGCCCCATTAATTTTAATGGATCCTTTTCCCACTGCCAGGCTCCTCTTCGGGGGAGGGATTCAGCAAAACCCGCTGTGTCAGCGCCTCCTCTGCCACTCGGTCACCAGCTCACACTGCTGGTTAAAAATCAGCGTTCCAGGACCTCTGGGATCTGCTCTTCACCTGGGCAGGTGCAGGCCCAGCACTCTGCAGGAGCCAGGGGCTCTGGTGACTCTGTAGCTCCCGAATTTTCCTCTGCTCCTTTCACTCTGCAAAGGCTTTTAACTTTTATTTTAACTTTTTGGCCCACAAGGCAAGAGCACGGTGTACCTCAGAGCAGCACAATGCCATGGAATGTTTTGGGTTGGAAGGACCTTAAAGGCAGGGACACTTTCCACTGTCCCAGGCTGCTCCCAGCCCCAATGTCCAGCTGGCCCTGGGCACTGCCAGGGATCCAGGGGCAGTGTCATTTCACTAAATCAAGTGCAAGGCACTGTCAAGTCTTCAGGTGACCTCCAGCCACTGCCAAGCACTTCCAAGCCAAGGATTTCTGCATTTCCCAGGCCAGTGCTGGCCGGGCAAGTAGTCCCTGATCTCTGGGCACATCCCAAACATTGAACAACCACTTTCACCCTGGAACGGCGCCCATTTAATTAACAAAAAGATTTGCAAGAGGATCATTACTTACTGCCAAATGCATAACCGCTCATTAGGCCCTCAGGGGAAATGAATAATTACTCCTGGAATCTACAGATTGTGTCTTTTTCTGCAGTGAAAAACGGTTTCATCTCCCCAGCCGGGGTGGGAAACCAAGGGCTGGGGGGAACCCTGAGCCCAGCAGCGGCTGGCCCACGGGGAGCAGCTCCCCCAGCAGCCTCAGCCTGTCCCTGTGGGCTCTCCAAGGATCCCCGGGTACTCCACAAACAGCTCCAGAAACAGCAGCCACCGTGCCACCGGAATGATGGAAACGCTGCGCTGGCTTCTGGAGCCTTTCTGGCGCAGGGATGAAGCCAGCAACTATGAAAATACACTGAAAACAAGGCAGAAAAGGCTTACCGGGCAGCCACACGTCTGCACGGGAGGTTTATCCATGGAAAAGCTGCCTTTCATCCAGCCTCCCCCTCCCCAGCTGCCCACAGCCCTCCCCACACCAGGGGGAGAGGCAGAAACAGAGGGGAGGTCAACTCAGCGTGGGGAAAACACAGAGCGATACACACACGTCTCAGCTGAGTGTTTTGTGTCAGCTGAGTGTTTTGACTGGCTTAGCGTGTAAAAAACCAAGTTCTGGCTCAAAGATGGGGCAAAGAGCAGCCCCACTGAGCTCCACCTGAACCATGCCCGCCCACCGTGCCGGGCACAGGCGGCATCGCTGCAGCACCAGGGCCGGTGACACAGGGACCTGCTCTGCCCTGGCACTGAGGCTGGCCAGAGCCTTGCCAGAGCCTGGATTTATCATCGTTTCCTAAGGGATGCAGCCTTGAAATAAACCTGCAAGCGGCGAGAGGAGCTTTTGCTCCCAAACTCAGCCCCTGCTCAGCAGTTTGTGTCGGCGCAGCATCCGGCAGCGTCCCTTTCTCAGCAGATCCCAAAGTCAGCCCAAAGACTCCCGGATAAAACCTCTTTTAAGCAGGACCACGTGGGCTGAGTTTCATGCCAGACTGCAGCCTTCAGAGCTGTCTATAAATACACCCAGAAACATCCCAAAGTTTGGAGTCAGCCCCCCGGAGAGGCGCCGGACGCGCTGCGCACCGCACGAGGAGCGGGAGGAGGCTCAGCAGGAGCTGCTGCCCTGGATCCAGGCTGGAGCAGCATCTGCCAGCCCAGGCTCGGCAGCCAGAGCTCCACAGGAGCAGGTTTGGGCAGAAAAGCAGCAAACCTGCACGTTCCTGCTGGGCAGCGGCCAGAGCAGCTGAGGCTCAGCTGGGATTTGCTGCGGTGGTGGGCAACGGGGAGGGCGAAATCTGCTTTGTTCTCCCCACAACAGCAAGCACCTACAGCACGGGAACTTCCCACAGAAAGGTGGGAATAACCCTGCAGGTATGAGCACACTGAGCCTGGGCCTGTGCATGGCTTTGGGAGGACTTCAGGGAATCATCACAGAGCGGTTTGGGCTGGAAGGGACCTTACAGCTCATCCCTGGGCAGGGACAGGGCCCTACAAAAACAACACAAAACCCAAGGAACTGAAATCATCAGGAAGAAGGACAGACATGGGGAGGTGTCCCGTCACCACTGCACCAGGTGGCTGCTGTGTGGTTTGAACAGACTGAAAAAGACTAGAAAACCACTTAGGACACGTGACACTGACCGTTAAAAAAGGGCACAGCTGGATGCAGCTCTGTGGATCAATCTGCACAGGAAATAGGGAAAACATTAAGGCTGTAAGATATATCCCAATAAATATAATGCAGCAGCGCTCAGGACGGAGCAGATGACAGGATCAGAGTGCAGGATTACACGACCCCATCGAGAGCCCTCCTCGGTTTTGCCATCTAAAGATTAGATATTTTAAAGCTTTAATGCACAAAATGAGCCTCACTGAGGAAGCCTGGAAAAGCAGCTGCAGCAAAGGGATCATTCCCAAATTCCCCTCCTCTGGGGTAGCTCTGTGGGGGGATAAGAGGGCTGAAGAGGGGGCTCTGCTGGCTCGGGGTGAAATCCCCCCTTGGTGTTTAACACCTTGGATGGCCTTGGCCAATACCTGATCACATCCTCAACCTGCTGGAGCTTCCAGCACCCACACCAGCACCCCGTGCCAGGGAGTTCCCAGTTCCATTCCAACAGGCTGGGAAAGGGTTTCCTGTGTTCAAACCTGTTGTACAAAATGTCCTTTGCTCCCCCCTGCCCCAGTTGCTGTGTTGTGGGAGAGGGTGAGTGACTGGCTACAGGCTGTTCCTGATTTAAACACATCTGTAATCCCTGTCCATCATCTTTTCCCTAAGCCAAAAGCCTGTTTAATCGCCCGGTGCAGGGACAATCCCATCCCTCGGACTCCTCTGCTCTCCAGAGCCCAGGTGGCTGAATCCATTTGAAATGGGATGGGCAGCACTGGCCAAGGGTTTGGGTGTCAGCTCCTGACAGTTCCCACTGCAATTGGGAAAGGGAGGAGGGAAAAGGGAAGAGGGAAAATGGGGAAGGGGGAAGGAGAAAGGGAAAAGGAGTAAGAGGAAAGGGAACACCCTACAGCGGGCTGCCTGCTGGCCACTCTCTGTATCAAAGTTTCAGTATCACAGTCCTAAATTCCCAGGTTTTAGTTTGTTGCTGAACCAACAAAAGCAGCAGAAAGAGGACAGTGCTCTGTGGGGAGGCAGGAACTTGGGGGTTTCCCTGCAGGACACCCTGCGGGGGCCATGCCAAGTGAAGTGGGTTTGCCAGGGATTTGTGTGCTGCAGGAAGAATTCACCCTCCTGGACCAGAACCTGAGCTAACATAAAACAGATAAAGGAGGAGCCCCAACCCCAGGCCAGCTGCAGCATGGGTGAACCCAGCAGCGCCTCGGGACTCCGTGACCTCCATAAATACTTTCCACCCCAACATTTGCCAGCAGCATGTTTTGCAAGAGCTGCCTGGGTGCTCTTGCAGCCACATCTACTCATAAAAGATTTCCCCCCAGGCCCTCAGAGCGCAGCTGCCCGAGCTCACAGACCCTGCTGGGGTCAGGAAGGAGCAGAACACTGGGAGGTTTTACAGTCAGAGCCTCCCAGTGTGAGCACAGACCGTGAGCAAAGTGTGCGTGGAAAGGAGCCTTGCAATGAACACCTTGTTGGATAATAAGGCACCAAATCTGCTTTGTAAATGGTGTTTGATCTGAGAGAAATTCTGTTGTCATCAGAAACGAGCCCAGCTCACGCACTGCTGCACTTCAGGGTCTTCTGTAATAGCTGAAATGTGCTGCACTGGCTGAAGCAATGAAAGGGAAAAGAACTGCTCAGCCTGTGAATGAACCAGCTTATAAGTGTTTAGTACGTGTTTCTTGTTCACAATTCATTACTTCCCACAAGTAATGGAATAAATCTTAACAAAAAAGGAGATTCTATTGTGCTGGCTTTAGACTGGACCCATGGAGAGCTGAAGAAACATCCGGGAGGCAGAACAAGAGAGAGGAAATGTCCAAGCTCAGGCAGACTCGAAGAGCACCTGTACTTCTGGAAAATACCCTATGGAAAGCAGCGGGTGGTGGCTGCTGGAGCATCCCTGCCCTCAGCAGAGCCCTCTGCACAGCCCCTCTTCCCCAGGATAAATCTCTGCATACGTGGGAAATGCAGTGAGTTACGGCTGCTCCTGCCAGCTGTGAAAAATGGACACACTTAAAAGGGAGAAGAGGCTCAAATCCATCAGCTTCAACAGAAATTAAGCACCTGCTTTATTCCCATGACTGATGGCCCTGCTGAATGAGGGGTACTCCACGCACTAAGCCAGGAAGCAGAGGTGGCTGAAGGTGTATGCAGGGAGCTCCTGCAGCCACAGCCCCAGGCAGCCCCAGCTATCCCCACACCGGTCCCAGAATCTCTCATTAATTACATTTCTCTATGGCTTAAAATCTCCCTCTCCATTGGGTTTGGGGGTGGAGTATCCAACCCTACAGAAATTTTCTCCCCCAGCTCTTTGCAGGTTTCTCCCCCGGGCTGGGCACGTTTCGGTGCAGCAGAACAGAGATGAACATTGCTGTCAGCTTTTGGGTGATGCCTCCTGGACTTGGCACCAGCCTGGTCCCGGGCCAGGATGTGTCCCTGCACCAGGGCTTTCGCAGGACAGTCTGTGGAGGACATCCCAGGGGATCACAGCCCTTTATGGGAACACTGTGTGCCTACACTCGTGCTCCTCTGTGAGGGCACAGGTTTTAAATCGTGTCTGCACAGACCAACACCATGGAAAGTGCAGAATTAGAGAGAAACATGATAAATGGGGATTTTCCTGTGGGTACTGACACCAACCTTTTCAAACACAACTGCAACGTGGGATTAGGACCATCAGAAGGAGCAAAGGAATTTCTCATTAGAGGGTGGCGAGTTTCCAGGCCAGAAGCCCCAGTTAATGAGAGGATCTCACTCAGGGACAGCAGTGCTCCTGCCAGCCCAGGGATTGCTCCTGCCACAGCTCTGCTCCGAGCACGGCATCCCTGGGATGCCAACCATGGGACACTCTCCCATTTCACCCCCCAGCACTGTGGGCTCAGCTCCCTCTCTCTTTCCAGGCTGTGTAACCCTCTTGCTCCAAGGGTGCCCAGCCAGCCCAGCAGCACGGTGGCACAAAGCCCTTTGCCATTTCTCCTGCTCCTGGCTCCAAAGCTGCTCTTTCACAGCCCCACTCTTCCCTGGGCATTGTCTCCAAACACCACCAAATTTCCCCATCCAGCAGCGAAAGCTGGGACACAACTGTGCTGGATCCATAAGAATGCCACTCAGGGTGTCTCATTGCAATTTTAAGCTCAGACCAGCCATGGGCAAAGATCAACCTCTTGGGAAAGCAAATGTTTCAAAGAAAATTTGCTTTTATTAGAAGCAGAGAGAGCTTGTTGACTTTCCATACAGGACATTATCCTTTTAAAGCGAACCTCTTTGGCAGCGAAGCACAATGATAATTGCTGGGCTAAGCACACCGATGTCTTCTTCACCCACCATCCCCAGCCAGCCCCTCTGTCCCCAGGCTGTTCCAGCTCCCTGCATGGATAACACCCTTTCCCCTGGACACCCTTTCTAACCCAAAAGCCACACATTTCCCAACCTGAACCCAGCCGGGGTTTTGGGCTCTCAGTCCATTTGCTCCATAAGGAGGGCGAGGGTCTCAAGGTTCAGGACTGCAAATTTTGAGCTGCAAAATTCAGTGTGATTTTCCCATCCTGGAAGTGCTCAAGGCCAGCTTGGACAGGGCTTGGAGCAACCTGGGATGGTGGAAGATGTCCCTGCCCATGGCAGGGGGTGGGGTGAGGTGGGCTTTAAGGTCCCTTCCCACACAAACCATTCCGTGATTCTTACACTAGAATTAGAATTAGAACATTAGAAGAGAAGGATCAAATTCAGGGTTTTAAGAGAACAGGTCACACGCATTCAGCTTTGCTCAAAGTCATCCTAACTCTCGCAGTGCTCAGAAGAAGGAGTCCCTAAGGCAGCCGAGAGGCTCAGCTGCTGCCAGCCCCCCAGCTCTGTGCCCACGTACCTGTACCTCATGCCGGTCTGGGCGCGGGTGGTGTCCTGCAGGGACAGCCCGTGCAGGTGCAGGAACCTGTCCAGCTGTTTCCTCTCGGCGTGGGGGCTGCGTGCCCCGGGCCAGCCTGCAGCGGTGCCCTGTGCCCGCGGCCCCTCGCCCGCCCTGCGGCCCCGCGGCCCCCCCTTGGGCGGGGGGATGTCGGCGCACGCCGGCTTGTACAGGTGCATGGTGCCACCGGTGCCACCGCGGCTGGGCACTCAGCAGCTCCTGTGCCACGGAGCAGAGCCCGGAGCCATCCCTGCCCGGGGCTGCGCTGCCCCCGAGGATCCCGGAGCTCTGCAGGGGTTGTTCTCCCAGACATTCTTTATATCACTGCAACCGGCCCGTTTTGGTTGATGCCCAGGGTGGATTTTGGCCAAGATCAGCAATCTTGTTCCTCTGCTGAGACCTCTCATGGCCCGGCACTCCAAGGGATGAGGACTGCTGGTGGGAATAGAGCACTGACCCCATTTCCCAGGCCTTATATTTAGATAATGAGAAATATTCGCTTGGGATTCCATCCAAAGCCAATAAACATAAACCAAATACTCTCACAGGGTGTGTTTCAGGCCCTGGGCTGGCCAGATGAGCACTGCAGGCATCTCCTCTGCAGCTCACTAGAACATCTTGTTTTCTCTTAGGGCACTGCGAGCTCTCACAGCTGCGGTTACCTGGTCTGGGAACTTCCCCAGCATCTGCAGCCTCCCGGGGTGTGACAAATCATATGAGTTAAATGATGATGTTAACAATGATTTCACCACTGCTAAACAGCAAACAAAAAGGTTCTGGTTCATATCTTATTCCAAACTCCCCTGCTGTGGCCATGGACACCTTCCACTATCCCAGGTTGCTCCAAGCCCTGTCCAACCTGGCCTTGAACAATCCAGGGATGGCTTTTATGGTCTTCATCCCTGCAACACCCTGAAGGGCCACAGTGACCTTTTCTGGCCACAGCAAACAATCCTGCCAAGGCCTGGTTCATACCGCTGAGGCAGATGTCTAAGACTCTTCTATTTTAAAAACTCGCCCCATTTCAGCCCCAAATACATTGGAAAAATAAGTTAAATAATCAAGTGATGGATGTATCATGAACTCAACTAATCCTTAAATCTTTCAAAGCAGATAAAGAAAGACTGATCCCAACCCCAGAATATATTTGAAAAGCTCATAATTCAATGTCACAGAGGGGAGTTTGGCAGGGACAGTGGGATTACCCCGTTATTCTTCCTGTGCCACTGGTGGATCAGGGCCAGGGTGGCCCTGGGTGTCCCCAGGAGGCTCCTGCCCAAGGATGGGGTCCTGTTCCCACAGTGCTGACCCCACGCTGGGGTGCAGGGGGGATTTCAAGCCCAGCTCTTTGCAGCCCAAGGACACTCAAGGTGTCCCGAGGCTGTCCCTCACAGGGACCCGTGCTTCCCCCCACAGTGTAACTCCAAGGCTGTACCTGGGATCTCTGCTGCAGCTGCCTTTGGTTTTACCTCCTGCCAGCCCCAGCTCTGCTCATCTGTAATGCGAGGTGAGCCAGAGCTAAGAAATATTTCTGCGAGCTCCTCAGAGGTTTTTGGACACAAGAGTTTTCTGGTTTGGAGTATCAGGGTTTTGTACGGGTCAGCATCTTTAGACACTTAGTTCTCCCAAAAGTTATTCCCCAGCACTTTGCTGTTCGAGCCCCTGGGCTGGTGGGGCTGGTGGGCACCAGAAAAATAATCTGCCCCCTCCCAGCCCTCAGACCCCTCGTGCTCCCTTCAGGTGCCTGTGAATATTCCTGCATTAATACCCACTTGCTCCTTCTCTTCGTTTTACTTCCTTTTTCTTGCACTTATCCCTTTCCTAATTTTTATTGCCGTGACATTGTAATTCATTTCTTATCCAAGCGCATCTGCAACAGCTCGGTTTGTGCCGGGCACTGCAGGCACCCCCATCCTGCCTGGGATCAGGGACGATCTCGGCCGATTCTCAGTCGAAATCCCGGCTGCTACCGAAGCGAGGAGAAGGAAAGCCCCGAAGCGAGGAGAGGGAAAGCCCCGAAGCGAGGAGAGGGAAAGCCCCGTCCCCCCTCAGCAGCCCCCAGAGCTGCCCCGAGCCGCCCCCGGGGTGCTGCTCCTCGGGACTGGGACGGCAGCACCCGGGCAGTTCCTGCCGAGGTTCCGATTTCAGTGCGGGTCTGACCCCGCACAGGAGATTAGAGACTTGCACGTCTAATTTCCACTAATACCGAGATCCCCTTATATTTTTTTAAAGGAGCAAGATCAGATTCTGGAGGCTGCGACATTTAAGACCGATGGGATGAGAGATGCAGCGGCTCCTTCCCGGGCTGAGCCCCGCCGCTGAGGGGGGGGACACAGGGACACACTCCTGCCACCCGCACGGTCCCTGCTCGGCAGCAGCTTTCCAACTCTATTCAAACAAACCTACAATCACTTGGACAAATTAAAAACAAGGCTCAACAACCACACACAGCTTGTGCTGAAGAAGTTACGGGAATCAAGAGACAAGTTTGCAGGATATTCAGCTCTGTAAAGAGTGAACAACCAGAAAAATCAGACTTGTAAAGCCAAAGACCTTTCTATTATTATTACTATTACTATGATTATTACTGTTGCTGTTATTGTTATTATAATCACGATTATCACGATCGTGGCGTGCAGCAGCATTCCCGAGGGCAGCAGCATTCCCGCGGGCAGCAGCATTCCCGAGGGCAGCGGCATTCCCGCGGGCAGCACCATCCCCGAGGGCAGCACCATTCCCGCGGGCAGCACCATCCCCGAGGGCAGCACCATTCCCGAGGGCAGCGGCATTCCCGCGGGCAGCACCATCCCCGAGGGCAGCAGCATTCCCGAGGGCAGCAGCATTCCCGCGGGCAGCAGCATTCCCNCCAGCACCATGCCCGAGGGCAGCACCATCCCCGAGGGCAGCGGGCTCCCCGGCAGAGCAGCACGTACCTGTGGGGCATGCCGGTGGTGTAGGCGATGGTGTACTCGTGGGACAGCTCGCACACCCGCAGGTACCAGTTCATCTCCAGCTCCCGCAGCAGCGCCAGGCGCCGGGCTCGCTGCTGGGGCTGCCCGGCCCGCGCCCGGGCCTCCTTGCTGCTCTCGGCCGAGCTCTTCAGGGCTCTCTCCCTGCTGCCCAGGGACAGCACCGACTGCTTCCTCAGCTTCAGGGACTCGTCGCCGCTCTTCCCCCCCACGGTCCCGGTGCGAGCCGCCAGCATTTCG
>VWZT01001600.1:117303-140981 GCA_013397055.1 Pachycephala philippinensis
ATCCCATCCATCCCTGCCCTCTGGCAGTGGGAAGCCATTCCCCGTGTCCTGTCCCTCCATCCCTTGTCCCCAGTCCCTCTCCAGCTCTCCTGGAGCCCCTTTAGGCCCTGTAAGGGGCTCTGAGCTCTCCCTGGATCCTTCTCCTCTCCAGGTGAGCATCCCCAGCTCTCCAAGCCTGTCAGTGTTTCATTCCAGAGTAAAGGAATGCAGGACACATGGTCTGATCCTACAATTCTCCAATAATTCTACTAAAACACATTTACCATTCATCCTCTCAAAATGATCCCAAAACCCACCCTTGCTCTGCACATCCCACAGCAGCCTCTCAGTGGCTGTTCCCCACATTTTGCCAGCTCTGTACCCACACTTCCCAAACCTCTGCACACACAGACAGGATCCTCTCACACCAGACAAATGAGCAGCAGTTAATCACCCGGAGGGTCCTGTTCAGAGAGGTTTAAGCAGAAAACCCCAAGCCTTGCCCAGGTTCAGGCTGATTTGGGGTGTAGCTGTCAGTGACCCCTGAGCAAACCAACGAGTCTGGTCCCACAGGAGCCCAATCATTCCCACCTCCTGATGCAATTAGCCATGGAGCTCAGGCTCTGCTGCTCCCAGCTCTCCTCTGCTCCAGGTAATTGAAACCCATCAGGGAAAGATTCATTAAGGTGTTTAATTGGGTTTAAGTGGCTCACCCTGCTCTGACAGAGTTCAAATGAGGTGGCTTATGAACCTCTGCTCGGCCAGCAGCTTTGTGCCCGGGCATCCTCAGCAAACCTGCTTCCACAGCATGGAATCGTGGTCAGCCAGCTTGTAAAGGACTCTGAGATCACTGAGCCCACCTGTTAACCCAAATCCCAGGAGCAGCCCCTCGGAGAGCTCCCAGCTGCCTCCCTGAAGGGCACCGGGTCACACAGCAGCCTCGAGTGAGCCAATCTGCTGAAATTAAAATCTGAAGTGGAAGTGGCTCTCTCCAGCCTTTTATCTCATCCAATAATTTCTAGATGTGATTGTAGGGCCAAAGGCCAGTCCCAGCACACCCAAGTGAAGAGAAAAATTCCTGGGTATGTTAATTAACTCTTTTTTCCCTCTTTGCTGAGTTCAGGGAGGTCGCTCACCAGCAGCTCTTCTGGGCTTGCTCTGAGTTGCACCAAGAAGTGACCGAGCAACCCGTGATTAGAAAGGGGAAAGTTTCCAAGGTCAAGGAGAGTCCAGGCACTCAGACCTCTCAGGAGGCACGTGGCTGTGCTGGGCAGGGCTGAAGGAGGCCTTGGAGCCTGCTGATCCCTGACCTGCTCCAACAGCACGGGAAGGTGCAGAGCCACCCACACCGTCTTTATTTTCTGTGTGAATTGCAGACAGAACTGAGCTGCTGGAGCCAGCAGGTGCCGAGCAGTGGATTCCCTGCTGAGCAGGGAATGCTCCCAGGATGAATTCAGAACAGTTCCTGGCCAGGCTCCTGAGCAGTCGATCCCTGCTGAGCAGGTGAGAGCTCCCAGGATGAATTCAGGATGGATCCTGTTCCTGGCCAGGCTCCTGAGCAGTGGATTCCCTGCTGAGCAGGTGAGAGCTCCCAGGATGAATTCAGGATGGATCCTGGCCAGGCTCCTGAGCAGTTGATCCCTGCTGAGCAGGGAATGCTCCCAGGATGAATTCAGGATGGATCCTGCTCCCGGCCAGGCTCCTGCAGGATTGTGTTTGGTCTCCAGAGCTGGCAGCTCTGGCTGTGAGCTGAAGCCACCCCACGGAGCAGAGAGGGCACTCGGAGCTGTGTGCCCATCCCAAAGCTCGGCCAGGAGCCCTGTCCCCACCCCGGCTCTCCCATCCCGGAGCAGCACCGGGCGCATCCCTGGAGCCCGCGGTGCCGTGGCATTGCCATGGCAATCAGCACCACACGGGCACTAAAAATAAACCCCAGCTCTGCAGAGCACAGAGATCACCCTGGATGCCAGCCCTGACTCAGCCACCCCCGAACCTGGGGGTGTGTGCTGCCGGGTCCCCAATCCCCCACATCCCCAGCCATCCCCTCTCCATCCAGGGCTGGCTGCTGAGCGCCCTTGGCACAGGTTTTCCTTCAGCCCTGATCCACCCCGGGCTCTGCCACCGAGAGTGCCCAGGAGCAAGCGGGCATCGCTCCAGTGTTCATCCAGAAAACCTCCTTTTTTCCTCTAAAACCCCCAAATCCAGCCGATTCCTCCTGCACTCCCAACGTCCCCAGCAGCATCCCCGCTCCACACCCCGAACCCCGGAGAGCTGGGCCAGCTCCAGCTGTGAGAGGAGAGGCTGGGCTCTCATCAGTCACTTGTCCCAGGTCACCCGGCCCAAAATGTAACGAAATTACTGCAAGAGCAGCGCTGGAAGCATTTCCCTGGGGATAAAAGCTGCTCCAGAACATCACTGCTGGGCACAAAGCCCACGGGAGCTGGGAGCACCGGGGCAGAGCTGTGGGAGCCCAGTGTCCCTGTGCCAAAGGCTCCAGGGACAGACCCAGCCCAGCACTGGGGGGGCCGTGGCCCCGTCCTCATCCTCGTGGTGCCCTTGCTCGGGTGGCAGGGCCATGGATGATGGATGGAACCCCTGGATGATTCCTGCTGCCTCCTGGAAGTGTGGGCTCCAGGGTGGGGCAAACACCTTTCAGTGCCAGGGACCCAGGGACTGGCCCAACCCACCCAGGGACTGGCCCCCCACCACCACACCCTGTAAAGGCCAGACCCCCTTCTCCTTAATGAACACACAACTCAAACTTGGCTCCCCCACAAAGCTTCATTTACCCCACGATGTTTTTTTCCACCCTAAATAACATTGAAAAAAGGAAAGAATCCTGCCAGTGCCTTTATATTGACCTGTGTATCCCAAAACACACTAGGGAAGCAGCCACAAGAAAAATATCCCAGCTCTAAAGGGGCTCTTAAGCACACGTTTAAATCAATTACATCCATAAAAACAGCTTTTTCACCCCAAAATAGATTCCCATTCATAATATAGTTTCTACACGTAAGCCCTCAAAACAAAAAAAAGTCACACCAAGGTTCAAACATAATATTTTTATTTGTGGATAAAAATTAAGGCTCACAGTACTTTATCATTTCACAAGCAGAAAAATGTTAAAAATTGAGACTGATGGGAGTGTCCCCGATACAAATTCCTCTAATTGCTGACATGTTTTACTGAAGACTCGAGGTGAACAATTGTACAGGGCAGCTACAGGTATTAGTTTGTAAACTAGGTGCTAAATATAACTGGTTTTTAAGAAATGTGAACAGAGTATGATGTTTCTCTCCACTCTGGCTGTCCAGGACACAGGGATTCCACAGAAGCAGCCAGAGCTGCTGGGATGAGCTCACCAACCTTCCCAGAACAGCCCAGCAGGGCTACAGCATGGCACAGCTGGCACACGGGGCAGGGCCTCAGGGGCACACACTCCAGCTTAGTAAGACATTTTGATTCATAGTGCAATAGTTTATGCCTAAAATGTTCAATACCCAACCTTCTGACCTAAAGAAGAGCACGGAATTGCTGCCCAGCTCCAGGAATGCAGAGGGGAGCAGCCCAGGGGTTAAAGGATGGTCACAGTGCCCAGAGTGAGGATGCAGCTCCAAGGAGGCTTTTCCAAGGGTGCAGCAGCAGGGAATAGAAGGTTCCTGGCCAGGGGAGCTGCAGGGTGTGCCCCAGGAGCACCAGCTCCCCTGCAGCCCTCACTGTGAGCACGTTTTACCCCAGCTACACCACAACCACAGGACACAAACTGCAGCTCCAGCTGCACAGGGACAGCCTGGGCACAATCCAGCAGGGGCTGGGCTCAGAGTTCTATTATTTGCATTATTTTTAGTGATTCCTTCAGCTTTGCTTGTTTGCTGTCAAGGCAACACAGCCGTGGCAGCCACGGGGACGAGCCTGTTGCTGTGAGAACTGAGAGGGTTCTGCATCTCACCAGAGATTCAGCTCCTGTCTCTGTAAGGGATCTCTTTTGAGGGAGATACCACCCAGAAATGACAACAGCTGCCCTCAGCCTTGCCTGACCAAACGTAAATGCACTGGAACTTCACTGGGGAGCACTCTCTGAGGTCAGCTTTTAGCTGCTGGGACAGGTCCTGCCCCAGCAAACACCCATTGACAGGGTTTAGCCAGCCTCAGATCCCCCTCCTGTGGCACAGGAATCGATAACCACTGACATCACCCAAGCTCAGAGAGCTCGTGACAGGTGTAGGTGCAGATCACCACCCCCCTTTTAGAAAGGAGGTGACTGAGTTATCAATTCAGCTCGATTTGCCCACATCAATGAAGCTGCAAAGCCCTCCTTTGCAGGGCTGGAGGGGAGGCAGAGCTCCCCACCCCAATCCCTGCCCTCCTGCACCCCCTGTCCCCAGCAGCCCTCGGAGCTGGGACTCACCACCTCCTCCCCCTCGTGCAAAGCACCCCTCAGTGACACAGGCAAAAAAAATACATTTACACCAGTTGGCCATTTCCTAGGAGCAGAAATTTCCAAACCCAATTTCCATAATGTGTAGGCAGGGAATGTAAGAACAGGAAAATGCATGCGACCAAAAATATAGAACAAACACTTTCAATATTATTCCAGTTCACAAATCCAGGCAAGGGCAGGGAGAAGGAGCTACAGCCATGAAATACTCCATGTTACTGAACAGTTTAAACCAAGTATTTTACCCCGTAATACTACAGTGATCTTGCAGCTGAACAAAACACAACTGCTTAAAGTAAAAAATCAGGATAAGAGGGATGAACCCGGATGCACATTCCAGTTCCCCCAGTGGGGTACCAGCAGGCACCCAGCAACCTCCTCAGGTCAGAATCCAACTGTTCCTGCCACAGGACAGGATTCTCAGGTGGATGGAAATGGCTTTGCCTCAAAACACCATAAAGCTCCTGTCCAGCAACCATCTCAAATTATTGCTTCACTACGAACAGCAGAACACGAGTGACAGGAGATCTACAGGGATGGGGAGCTCATCCCGGCCAGGGCTCCACACCAACACAACTAGAGTGACCTTACAGATCGAGCTAAGCACAACACACACCCCAAAACAACCTGCCGAAGCAAACGTGTAGAAAACAACCTCACCAAGCACAAGGGAAGCACAGGGCAGCGCTGGGGACACGCGGCAGTCTCACATCCAGCTCTGCTGCCCCAGCTTTCCAGCTGCAGTGCCGGGTTTGCCCTCCTGCCGTGCCCAGGGCACTCAGAGCCACTGTGTGCCCGGGTGGGGCACAGGCAGGAGCTGGGAGCTCTCCCGTGCCCGGGAGCAGGGACAGACACACGGACACGGCAGTGCCCGGGGCCCAGCACTGCCCACCCCTGGTGCACAGAGCACGGGCACAGAGCACAGCACACACAGCCACTCCACGACTCAACAGTACCCACTGCTCCATTTGGCAAAATATTTATTTATAGTAAATCCGTCCCAAAGCGGTTGGTCACAAAGAATTAACTCCTTTTACATGTTTGGGCCGTAACAACGCTTTTGGTAGAAGTAAATAAACTGTCTCTTTTTACACAGTGTACAAAAACAAAGAGACACCGAAATGACTGTAACAGAACACGGGAGAACACGGGACTGGAAGGACAAAGGCAAAGCAGAGGGGCCTGTCCCAGCGCTGCCACCATCATTTACCCGTACAATCCTCAGCCCCACGCCGCTCTCATCCCCAGCACAGCTCTGAGCCGCAGGAGTTTGCTCCAGGAGAGGAATCTGATGCGATGTAGCAGCTCCAGTCACTCTTTCACAGTACTGCATGTCAACACTGGGAATGGTTTCTGATATGATTTAGACTGCACACAGTACTTGGATAGGGAACAGTTAATTACTCCCACTCCGTAGTTCCTGGTGGCTTTGATGTCAAGTCATACATCACCCGAGAGATGCCAGGGATCTTCTTGATCTCCGCCACCATTTTCAACACAACCTGTGGTGGAGGGGAAACAGAACATCAGAAGAAGGCGTGTGACACAGAGCTGATGAAAATCATCCTGGAAAAGCTTGAGGGAAACTGCTCACACCAATTCTGCTGGACACCAGAGAGAAGAGCCTGTTGCTGCCAGCACAGTGCCACCAGGCAGGAAACACAACCAGCCAGAAGAAAACCTCTGGTTTATGGTATCTGCAGCTCCTTTTGGGACTTGCTGACTTTGGCACAGACAGAACTGCCCTGTTCAAAGCTGTTCCCTGGGGATCAGCAGAACACTGTGCTGGGTGTCCTGCCAGTCCCTCCCAGGCTGCCCTCACACCAGCACCTCCAGCTGGGCCACCAAGCACAGAGCACAGCCTGGGGAACCCTGCCAAAACTACCAGGAGCTGGCAAGGTAAAACATTCAATAAACACCCAAAGGAAAGAGCTTCCAGGGAGAGCTATGCTTCCAGAGCTCGCAATTAATCCATGTTAGCAGGAATATTCCAGGTGAGAATGTGATGATCCTCAGAAGTTCAGCTTCCTTAAAAACCCCAGCTCCCAGCACCACTTACATGACACACTGTTAATAGTGCAAGCACAAATTAACAATACATTCCTCTGTATCGGAAAACATTATTTCCCCCATAAATATGATTATTCTCTATAACCTCTATTATTTAGTCACCACACCATTACCTAGCCTTAAAATGACCATTTTTCATTTTGAAGAATGCAGGGTTTTTGTTCGGGGGTGGCTTTTGTGGTGTTTGGTTGTTTTTAAACACAAACACTGAGGCCAAATGAATCCTCATTTTATACAATGGGACAGTTCACATGGCAACCTGAATTGGTTTTTCCATGGATAGGCTGCCTTAAAGTAGAGGACCTCAATTATATACAATTACTAAACAATGCTCATATGCTCCAGAAGTGTGTTTAAAATAAAAGGTCAATCCTATTCCTACAGCGCATTCCCAGAGGGCCAAAGTACTTGACTGGACATGGATAAAGTTTCCCAGAAAAAAAAAACCAGCTTGAACCTGACTCCTAAGTCCTTTTAGTGACCTAAAGAGCAAACAGGACACTGAGATGTTAAACTGCAAGTTCCAATAAAAGCAGAAGTGCCAGACAAAGGCAATTCATAACGCCAGGAAGTTTCCAATTACTGATGCAAAAATTAATTCCAAATCCCAGGAACGGCTGGGGTATTCTTTCTTCTTTAATTGGTGCTATTTTGGCTCAGCTCTGCTGGAAAGCCTTCAAGTTTGTCATACCCATCTGCCAGCCCCTCATTTTGTTAGCTTTTTTCCCAAAACACCACAATATTCTTCCTAATGATTATTTATAAAAGAGAAAAAAAAAAATGGCAAGAAAATCAAAGGGAAGGCAAGGAGAGGGAGAGGAAAGCCCAAGGGAGCCATGCAGGGCCCAGGTTGGGGGAGCAGGAGCCCCTCACCTCCTCGGGCACCTCGGTGCCCGGCGTGGCCGCGGTGCCCGTCATGAAGTCGCTGGTGATGAAGGGCCTGATGACCACCGACCTCTGGCACGAGGGCTGCTTCTGGAGGGGGTCCCGGTCGAAGTGCAGCGGGGTCAGGATGATTGGCATCTGGCTGATCTTCCCAGCATAGCCTGCAGGGCACAGGGGGCATTGCTGGGCTCGCAGCAGGGACAGAGTTCTGCACAATTCCCACCTGTGCTCCCAGCTCTGAGCCACGAGCTGCTCCCACACCCTGTGGGATCTGCTCCCTCTGCCACAGCCCGGGGTCACAGCAGTGCTGCAGCTCTGCAGCTGCTCAAACAGCACTGGGGGCACTGGGGGGCACTGACAGGCCCTGGCACAGGTGCCCAGAGAAGCTGTGCCTGCCCCTGGATCCCTGGATGTGTCCAAGGCCAGCACAGACGGGGCTTGGAGCAGCCTGGGATAGTGGAAGGTGTCCCCAGGGGGTGGGATGGATGATCCTTAATGTCCCTTCCAACCCAAACCATCCTGAGATTCTATAAATTGCCACTTGAGATGATCCTCAGCCTTTGCAGGCACGCAGAGAAATCCCAGCTCACCTGTGTTATCCCTGTAATTCACTGTGAAATCAGCTGAAGAGCCACTTTCCTTCCCACATAGCATAAAACCACGGGCTTTTATCTGTCCCCATATCAAGCCCAATAAAGAGCCCTTCACAAATATCTCTTTGAAATACTCTGAACAGTCTTTGAAACACAAGCAGAGGGGAAAGCTCTCCAGTGTCCCTGGCTGGTGGTGGGCAGGTAACTCCAGGCAATGACATTTCACTGATTTTTACCATCTCCTGAAAGGCAATGCACAGCCCCAGTTGTGTTTCCCTGTTCCAATGATCTAAAGGTCCAAAATCGGGGGGTGTGGAGCCCATGCTGCTCAGGCTCTGTCCCTGTGCCAGCCCTGGCCTGAGCTGCTGCACAGGGAGGTTTCTCACTGAACCAGAACTCTGGGCTTATTTTTAGGAGCAATTCATTCACACAAAGCCAAGTGTCACCAAAAGTTAGCGAGACACAGCTACAGCTTTACCAACACAGCCGACAGTGTTATCTCAGCCTTTTGAGGTTAATTCTGTACAAATCCTGTTCACACAGCTCTGCAAACCCAATATGGATCCTCAGAGAGAGGGATCTGTTGTAACTTGATTTATACGAAATACAGGCAGGGCTGATGCAGTGCTTCCCACACAGATCACATCTCCAAAGGTAATTAAGTACAAAACTAAAGAGGCTGAACCTCAGAACTATTTATTCCCAGGCTCTGCCTGTGTAGCACATCCAGGGGACTCCCCACTCCCTGGCTGTGCAGGGTCTGGGTTGACAAACACAGCTTTGACTTTAAGTTAAGAAATCTGAGACCACCACAGGCCGTGAGCATCACCCCCATGGGACACTTGGCATCTGGCCTTTCCCCAAAACCAACACTATTTAAAAACTATGTCAAGTTTATTCACCCCAGGTAAACACTGAGATCAGTAAAGAGAAGGGATTTGGGTGACTTTCAGCTTCCTGACAGGACTTTTTGCATAGGTTTGCAGGGAAGCACCACAGCTTTGAGCTTCATGATGTGTTAGAAGCAAGCCAGTCCCCAAAATCCCCCAAAATTAATTCCTGTCCTTTAGCTCTCAGCTTCCACAACTTTTCACTGTCATCCCATTAACTGATGACTTTTTTTTGGAGACATTTGCTTGTAGATTTTGACAGTGCCACTCTAATTACACCCATTAGGTTTGCAGGGATCTGGAAACACGAGTCTGACCCCTGGGATAAGGTGGAGCACCTACCAGACTCCCTGAGAATGTTGTGAGCCTCAAAGTCAGCTTGACGTAAAGTGCTGAGGACTCCTGTGGTCAGGAAGGTGGGGGTGACATCCGTGGGGGGCTCCTTGACGGGGGGGCCAAACACGTACACCACTCTGCAACACACGGGGGGGAGGAAAATGCATGTTCCACACACAGAATAAACCAGATTGCCTAAAACCTGCATCTTCAGGGCTGCAGTGAGAAATCAGAGCTAGAAAACAGCATAATGTTTCACTTTGCCTACAATTTTTAACAGGAAACCACCAAACCCCCATTAAATGCTACACCCTATTGTTAATGAAGAGTTCTCAGCACAGGGCACTAACTGCAATTTATCAATCTACAGAAGCACATCTGCACCAAAACATCTTCTGAATTCAAAGCAGTCACATCAGCTTTATGGTTTTAATCTCGTTCCTTGTGTTCCAGGTGCTGCAGAAGAAAAAGCAGAGTCTGAGTGGCCTCGTGCATGGATTTACCACGACGTGCCCACAGCAGCTGCTGGAGTCTGTAGGTACAGAGCAGGAGCACTTGTCTGAGACCCAGAGCACACAGATATGCCAGTTTATGCTGTGTATTTCTGTTTGGAATACAAAGCCTGCAAGCACAGCTGGGCAGACACCAACTGCTCCTGGAACAGCAGTGGAGCCTGCAGAGATCCCAGGGAGAGCAGAACTCCCAGAGATGTGGGATGCTCAGGAGGGCAGTGTTAAACCCAGCAGAGCTTAAAGACATCAGCAGTGCTCTGAAGCCAGAAACTGGCTTTTATTTTCATTTTTGACATACTCTGAAACTGCACAGGCAATCCTGATTTATGCCTTCTTTTGTGCCCTCTGCACTTAATTTAAACAGGTATCTTGCAATTCCAGCTCTCACCTTTCAGAGTAAAAGCTCTGTCAGTAGGTGTCACTTACGTGAGAAAAGGAAGTTTTGCTATAAGCAATTCTAAGCAGTTTTGGCAGAAATCCCACAGCCAGGCAAGGAGGGAATAATTCTCCAGAGCTGATTTCACGTCTAAGCACCTTCAGCTGCTGGGAAAGTTATGGACTGGAGCAGGTAGGAAATGTATCCTCAGAGAGCTCAATCACGATCAAACTGCCCAGCTTTGGAGCTCTCCCTGTGCCACCAGAGCTGACAGCCCCACACAAATCCCTTCCTGACACAAAGGCAAGCCAACTGCAGCACACCCCAGCTCAGCACCAGGCTGCAGCCTTGCAGAAGAGATTTGCATAAATTATAGTGGAGCCTGCCTAATCCAAGGATATAGGCCAGCAATTTCTTTTCAAGCTGGAAATAAATCCATATTTTGATTTATTGTGTGTTTGTGACCTCTGTATCATACACCTGTCCAACACACAAAAAAAAAGCACAGCCCAGATTAAACAGGGAAATGTTTACACCTGCTAAACTTCCATCTGTGAATTAGATAATTAAAAATAAAGGCAATTCAGTACTCACCTGTTGATGTTGTGGCACATGCGTGGTATGAGCCTGGCAAGAAACATCAGGGACTCCCAGTGTGGAGCATCTTTGCTGGAGATGCCACAGACGTAGCTGTAGGAGCGACAGTCACCCTGCAGGACAGAAACAACCCCCTGAAGGTGAGCCCTGCTGCCACAGTCACTCACAGTGCCTCCCTGCCCCTCCTGCAGTGACAGCACACAGCTGGGGCCAGCATTCAGCATCAGTGAGGTGACATCAGTGAGGGACCGAGCGGGTGAGAAAACACAGAGCAAGATGACAGAGCTGTGAAAGGAAATACTCAGACTGGGAAGACTCATCTGCAGTGGCCAGTGCTGGTATTTTGGTGACAAAGCACAGAAATTTGATGACACTGCAGCCTGAAACTGTAACCAAAGCTGACTGCAAAGAGCCACACGCAGCATTAGGCAGCTGAAAATAAAATATGAGGAGGAATTCACCCCAGAGAGTGCAGAGCAAGGTGCTGTACATGGCTGCTCAGTAAGGGAATCTCCCAAGTTCCTGCACACAGGTCCATGAGGTGCAGCTCAGCACCTGCACCTGGGGTGTGTCTGTGCCCTCAGGAGGGAGAGGGAAGGGATCCCAGCTGCTGCACAGCTCCCAGTGTTCCTGCACTGCTCCAGCTCCTCCCAAGGAGAGGGATCAGCACAGGTCAGAAAAGCACTGAGAAGGGCAACAAGCACATCCAAACGTAGGGAAGAGGGATTTTACCCAAGGCAGCTGAGCACTCCTGAGCCTCGGTGGGGCCAGCAGGGTGACAGCAGAGCTCAGACTGTGAGTGAGCAGCCCCTGGGCTGCACAATGCCCCAAAGAGCCCCTGGCACTGAGCCCAGGGATCCCAGCACCTGCCCTGCACCCCCAGCGACACAGGACGGGGCTGGCACAGCCACCTCAGCTCCCCTTCCCCAGCCCAGCTCTGCACTGCCAGCCCTGAGCAGCAGAGCTGTGTCCCCACAGGCTCCCAGAAGTGCCCTGGAAGGGGCCCTGTACCTGCACTCCCACAGTTTTGATTGGTAGCAAGAAGGCATTCAGTGAATGTAGGCTTGTGATCTGCATCAGCTTCTCCTGGTCCTCCTCACTCGTGCACGCCTTCACCCTCTGTAGCAAGGTATGAGGCTGGGCAAGGATGCAGAACAACAAATTGGAATTAAATAAAGCTCCCAGGCCCTCAAACAGAACTTGCACAGCGCAGATAAAAATGTCATTTAAGTAACTGTTTGCTTAGTCTACATTTACCCCTTGGAACTATTTAAAAAATACCTCTCATCTGACAATTAAACACTAGCAGAAGCACTTTTCTGTGATTACACTGTATTTTAAGCTGAAGCTCTCCAAGGCCATAGGGGAAGCTCTTTTCCTGTGCTCATTTTCTCCTTCACAAAGCTGCACTTCTCAGTTTTATGGCACCACAATTCCATCTGTTTTAAAGGAAAGGCAGATGGAAATCCTGGCCCTTCAGGATTTACCAGAAAGGTTCTGGAAGTTGTTCTGAACTCACACCTCAGAGCAGACCCCTCTAATGACTCACAGCCACCACAAAGGGCAGAGCAGTCAGAGATGTGGAGGTGAAACATCACCATTAAAAACTCCAGGTTTTGGATCAGGGCACCTGGCCAGCACCAGCCCCTGGCTCCTGCACTCACATTTACACACCCAGCGATTTCTGGGGTGTGCAAACCTAGAATGTCACAGCTCTTTCAGGAGGGGAGATCTTTTCCTGACTCTATGTGATCTCATCTGCACAAGGTTTAACTACAATAGAATTTATTATTTGAAAGGTAAATAAAGTTCCATTTCCCAGAAATGGTTCAACACTTGCACCAGTCACAGCACTAAAAATTCCACTGAACAGCTTTAATTGAGCTGTGCTGGGAGGCTGCATTCCTTAAAGAGCACAAACCAGTCCTTTTAACCTTTCAGCAGACTAAACCTCACTGCAGGTCACTACAGAACCATCACTCAAAATCAAAATTTAGAATTTCCTTACCTTCTTCACACTTGCAGAAAAATCTGCAACTATTTTCAAGATGTTGTTTGTTTCTGGGAAGTCTTTGCACACATAAGGTTCTTCAGCACAGATCACTCTGATTGCTAGGCCAGGACCTGCAAAGCAGCATTGAAAAAACATTATCCTAAATAACAGGAAGCTGGTTTTCACCTGAGAACGTGGAACAGTGAGTCAGTCACTGAGCACTGTGTATTCTGCCATTGTGTCTAAGCTTCAGTTGTCTTAACACCCTCAAAGACAGAAAGAAACCAACCCACAGTTACCCACTTCGCTGTTTTCTGGTGGAGAACTCGTGGTAGAAATGTTGAGTATTTACTTCCAGGACAGCAAATGCCCCTTGGAAAGGCAGAGCCAGGCTATTATTCCAGGGAAGATTCACGTGGCAGCTCAGGCAGTGCTCACTGCACTTATTGAGAACTCCTGCTTTGGCTTCTCCCACCAAAACCAAACAAAGGCAGTGAACTCTATTACAAAACATTATGTAAATTTATCAAGCTGCTCCCAAATAATCTTTTCCTGAAAGATTGTGCTTAAGTAAAAACCTAAATCTATTTTGCCTGTGTTTAGAGATCAGTTTTATACTCCAGCACACTGCAGTTATTCTGGATCTGCTGAAGAACCCTGCTGTGATCCCCCAGCTCCCTTACCTGGGAAGGGATGCCTGCAAACCAGCTCTTCAGGAAGACCAAGTTCTCTTCCCAGCACTCGCACTTCATCTTTGTGAAAGTCTTTCAGTGGTTCTATTACTTTACCCTAAAAAAGAAAAAAAAGGCAATTTACACTCCAGCTCACATATCCAAACAAAAAGCCTCAGATGTTTAGGTTCTGGCACCCAAACTGGCCTGACCTCACAGCACCAGTGCCAAGGGTTCCATAAACACTGGAAAGAAATTCCCTGTGAATGTGGGCTTTGCAGAACAGCTGCAGGACAGAGGGAGAGACCAGGAAGCTCCAGCTTGTGCCAGAAGAACCTGTGGATCCAGCAGAGCACACAGAGCTGTCAGGTCAGGCTGGCTCTGCCTGCACGAACTCAGACCCTTCTCACCTTTGCTGGATGCTCAAAGCAACCCCAAAGCCTGGAAATGCTTTGTGCAGGGATCAGAGTTAGAAATGGGGATCATTAGTTCTCTCCTGTGGGTGGAGCTGGTGATAACTGAGCACCTTCCAGCAGACTGCTGGGTGAGGGCTCTCTCCTCTGCTGGTTCTTTCTTAGGGTATTTCACAACACAGCTAGAGATGACACTGCCCCACTGCTGGAAAATCAAATCAGGCAGCTCCCACCTTTGCCTCACACGCTAACACCAAAGAGCTGTGCACAGAAAGGTGTTTAAAAAGCTTCTCTGGACTTCAGATAAACACACCCAAGGCAATAAAGGGATGCAGTAAAGTACAGATTCCAACAGAATCTCAGTGTCATGCAGTGTTGTGCTGTGTCACCAGAGGGTCCCAGCAGTGCAGGGCAGTCTCAGCAGCAGAAGAGAGAAGGGTTTGGGTGCTCAGCCCCCCGGGGCACCCAGGGGCACCCAGCAGCCCCCACCCCTGCCTCACCTCCTCGCGCAGCTTGCGGATCAGCTCGGTGTCGTTGTGGTGGGTTTTGATGAGCTCAGCCTTGCCGCTGGCCACCAGGGACGCGCTCTCGATGAGGTCAGGCCTCAGGGTTCCCTGAGCAAGGAAAACCTCCTCGGGTTTCAGGTTCATCTCCCCGATGACCTCGTTGGCAATCTGCAGGGTGGGCAGAAAAAGGAACAGTTCTGGCACTTTTGGGGCTGTCAGAGGTCTCAGGGGAGACAGTGAATTGTCCAGCAAATGAAACAGAGCTGCAAAAGCACAAACAATCAGCAAACTAATGATGACACTGCCCCACTGCTGACGCAGTCCTGGAACCCCATCTTTTGTTGAACAGAAAATGGAAAAAGTACCTCCAGAGCACAGGAACATCAGTGCCTGTTAAATATTCTCCCTGTCACTTACCAAAGGCTTCTTGGGCCATCCACAGCTTACACAAGCACTGATGCCACTGATTAAACAGTAAAAGATGTACCCAGGAATCACAGCATTTTAAAAAATTCAAGCAAACAACAAATAAACATTACCTTAACAAAGGTGTCACCGATAATTTTTCTCTTTTCTTCAGGACTTGTAGTCATATTTAAGGTCTTGCTAATTCTTTTACGTGGAGTTCTGTCCTCATCCGAGATGGGCAGAGTTGTTGTGCCATTATAGAATGAATGGGCTGCATTCACCACTGCAGGAAACCACAGGAATTTTTGTTTTGACAAAATCAATAAAGATTTTTATGCAGGTTACAAAACAAAAGTTTCAATTTATTGCTTTAAAAGAGAACCCCAAAAATAAAAATCATTGTGGTCCTTTGACTATTAGCTGCATTGAATAGGGCTGCTCAATACCTCAAAAATTAACTTTAACAAAACCCTTTTATTTCCCTTATTAACCTATTACTTTTCCCATATTGTGAGATTAGGCAGCCACATGCAAGTCAAGTTCTTGCTTCCCTCTTAGATTATAATTTGCTTGCTTTAAATAGTTTACAGGACAGTGTTTCCCCAAGGCCCTTCTGCAACCAAAATTAAACGATGCACTATTTACTCATGCTACATTATGCCTCTTAATTTAGAGAGGCTCCCAACCCAGAGATCAGCTGGGAGGCTCTCTGGCATCCTTTACCAGCATTGAACTCCATGACCTACAGAAGGAGCACTTGCAGCAAAGGGATTCCCTCAATTTGTTCCTCTGGCTGCCTGCCAGAGCCCAGGTTTATTGCTCCACAGACTGCAAGAATAAGACACGGATTTTCCACTAAAAAAAAAAAGTAAAAATAAAATAAATTTAGGAAAACGTGTCTAGAATAAAGGTCAGGTCACTGCAGCCCAGCCTGCACTGTGCCAGGGCCAGGCCAGTGGGAAGCTCTGCTCACCCAGTGCCACGCTGCCTGAGCAGAACCCAGGAGAACCCCTGGACAAGACTCAGAGCCCCAGAACAGGCAGGCACTGCTCAGTAACCCGCCAGCCAGGCAGCACAGGGCAGCTCGTGCTGCTGCCACAAACTGTGTCTTCTCTGACCTCCTCAGACCTGAGGTACAAAAAACCTCTGACCCTTCCCATCAGCCACGTGTGGGCACTTTCTGCTCTCTCAGTGAACTCCTTCACAGAACCATAAAGGTTGGAGAAGACCCCCCAGATCACTGAGTCCAACCTTTGACCAATCAACACCTTGTTCTCAAAAAGCCACTCCAAAACAACTAAAATGCACCTCCTTAAAAGCAAGATAAAATGCCTTGAAAAAGTCATTTTGGCTATAGTAGAATTCAATCACCCAAATGAGCTCACAGCTGACAACGAAAGAGACTCAGGATAAGAAATGAAGCCCCAAATGTTAATGAAGATACTGGAGAAAATGGAAATCCAGTGAGATCTGCAGCAGCTGAACAGGATCCCTCAGCAGAGGAGGGACCAAGGCACAAATCCCCTGCTCTGCTGTGCCCCACCTGCAGGTACCAGACAGCAACACCTAAAGAGATGGGGCAGCTCCCTGTAGGTTCCAATCAAGTAAACAAGGCCTAACACTTTAGATTTAAATTTTGTGCATAGGTTCAGGTGGTTCCACATCACGGTACCGAGTCTGGGAACAGCAGAGCAACGGAAGCCAGCACTTCGGGCAGGTTTTGGGAGAAGTGCTGAACGGTGTAAGGAACATTGAGAAGGAAGGTGGTACCTTTGACCTGGATGCCCAGCTTTTTGAGGGCCTCCTCCACGGCCTGGCTCTCCCTCTTGCGCATGAAGCCGTTGTCGATGTGCACGGCGATGACCTGCTCGCGGTTCAGGGCCCGGTTCAGCAGCGCCGTGCACACCGTGGAGTCCACGCCCCCGCTGAGCAGCACCTGGCACGGGGAGAGGGCACAAACCCACACTGGGTCAGGGGGCACAGGGAACGTGTTGGGGGAGAGCAGGACACTGCCCTACAGCCAACGCCCGGCAAGGAAACACAAACAGCGCACTGCCCCAGCTGGGCAACTTCCCGAAAACCTGGCAGTGTGTGACCCAAACCACGACAATGCCCCGCTTCCCAAACCCCAAATCAGCCCCCAGTTTCTGCCAATGAGCCCCCAGCTCTGACTCAACTCACCAGGACCTTGGAGGAGCCCACCCTCTCTTTGATGTCCTGGATGCACTGGAGCTCTCTGTTCTCCACGGTGAAGGTGCCGCTGCACCCCGCAATGTCGTACAGAAAGTTCTTCAGGATCATCTTCCCGTTCACTGTGAGGCTCACCTCGGGGTGGAACTGTGCTCCGTAGAGTTTTTTGGACTCATTTGCTATGCCTGGTATACATGACAAAACAAAAATAAACAAATAGGCTGGAACTGAATGCACGCCCAAGTCAAGCAGGAGACTCGGAGTGGCTCTTTGGGATTCAGTAACTCCAGTGGCTTCCAAACCCCCAGTTCTAAGGTCCTACAATTTCCTCTGACAACCTGCGTGTGATGTTAAAACCCTGCTTTCACTACCTACATTATTCTTGCTCAGTTGAACATTCATGCAATATTAAATACATAACAAGTTAATAAAGCTTTAATAATTAAACGTTGCTTGACTTGTACTGTTACAGAGCAAAACCCAAACCCCACTGGCAGTGCACACCACAGTGCAGGTTTCCCTCTCCCCTGCCTTAAGGGCACAGAATGTTTTATTTCTAAGACAAACAACACATGCATGCTTTAAAATAACAAACTATATGAATAATATTACCTTTAACCACATTTAAATCAGGACCATTCCTTTTAAAGTCTATTTCTTTATTATCCTGACAGCTCGACATGCAAACACACACCAGAAACTGTCAAAAACAATTCATTTATTTGGCAATTAAATAACAAGAGCTATTGCTCTGTTCCCATTTGGTTCTACTCCCATCTGCCGTAATTATTTCCTTTAACCAACATTATCAAAAGACAAATTCAAGATAAAATAAATACCTGCTATGATGTTCCCAGACTGTGCCACCACTTTGAATCCATCAGCTACTTTATCCACACTGTCTCCATGAGTGAGGAGCACAAGCTCTTCCTTCTGAAGGCCCCTAAACCAAGATTAAAAACTAGAATCAGTTCAAGAAAGAACAAAGACCTAACTCCCTGCCTTTCCAAGGGATGCCCTGAGGGATTCCAACAAAGGCACATCTCGACAGACCAAGGCATTTGAAAGGTCTGCAGGATTTCCTTCCCAGGAACAGCCATCTGCAGCTTTATGCTTCCCTTGGGAGCTGCCTAAGCCTCTGTCCAACATAGCCCTCCTGCAGGAGGGAATTATCTTAATTCTGAAGGGTTGGTGGGTTTCTCCTTATGAACACCCCAGTATTGAAGTCCCCTCCTGGACGTGGGGAGCCATCTGGAGTCAGTCAGGACACTAGGAGTCTTGCTTTTTATTTCAACAAAGTGAACATTTCTTGTTCAGAACCATGTGTTTTCAGGACAATTTGGGCACATCACACAGTTCTGCAGGAGCCCTGCAGAGGGAAGATACTAAAACTGGAACACCAGGGAGGAGCAAATGGTCAGACTTTTTAAAAGGAGCTTGAAAGCCATCGACAAAATTATCAAGAAATCCAATCCTGGTTTATAAAACATCACAAAGCAATTTTAAAGGAAGGTAGAAGAAGAATGGGGTTGGGCACCAACAAAAACTGGATGGGCACCAACAAATACAAGAGCACTGCACAGCAGGAGACAAGAGCTTAACTCAAATAGTCTCAGGTCATGGTGCACTTACAGTGCCCCAATGAAGGCTCTGAAATAAGGGGTTTACACAATATTCCCAGCAAATACACCTGCTTTTCTAGAGTCAGTTGGAAAGTTATGCCTAAGTATTTGTTTCAACGAGTAACCTGCTTATTTGTGACCACTCGTAAAAGTCTTATTAGAAATTATCACCTAATTTCACTCTTTTTTTTTTAATAACCTTCCTCTCATCCAGTCACCCTCTCCCAGACTGATACTGCTTTGAGAGCTGGAAATGTCAGAGCACCTGAAGAGTGAGCAGGTGTTGTCCAGGGTGATGCTGAACACTCCATCCTCCCGAACGCTCTTCTTGTGCACCGTCCCTCCAAACACCTTGTTCATCATCTGCAGGGCAAAAGGACTCCGTGAGAAAGCACCTCACAATCTGCACCCTCCATCCCTCACTGACTGCCAACACCTCACCACACTCCTGTTTTCCAAAGTTACAAGAACTCTCTTCAGAACTAATCCTTGCTCTGTACTGGGCTCGTTCCCCTCTGCCAGCACAGCTGGGGCCACTGCCACGCACAAGGAGCAGAAACCCAGAGGCAGAGATGTGCAAAATGATGCATATTCCATAGTGCACAGCTCCTTCCCTCAGAAAGGGCTGCTCTGCAAACTGGCTGAGTAGCCGAGGTCACATCAAAAACCCAAATTTATTCCCTTGAATAAAGTTTTTCCCTGAATTATTTCCCTTGAGTAAAATGAAAGTGTCATTTTGTGACAAACCCTGGAAAAAACAAGATGCACGAGCAGAAGTCATGCACCTAAAGCAGCCCTTGCCTCCCTGGAAGTCTGCTGTGCTCAGCTTGGATCTACCAGATCCCTGCAGGATCACCAGTGAGTCCAAAGGTAAATGAGGGTTATTTCTTCTTTGTGAGGGAGTGTTAAGCATTCTTAAGAGCTATGCTAGAAACAGCCCATGCCTGAAACACTGCTCCACTCATTTCCAGGAGAGGTGCCTTCTTCAGTGCCAGCTGGGCAGAATTAATGAGTGACTGACAGGTTATATTTACTCTGACAAAAACAGGGAGTGTGGAACTCAATTCACAGTGCTGCAGCAAAGAAAAACCACTTATGTAACCGATCCCAGACCAGTTTAGGTTGGAAGGACCTTAAAGCCATGGGCAGGGACACCTTCCACTGTCCCAAGGTGCTCCAAGCCCCATCCAACCTGGCCTTGGGCACTGCCAGGGATCCAGGGGCAGCCACAGCTGCTCTGGGCACCCTGTGCCAGGGCCTCCCCACCCTCCCAGGGAAGAATTTCTCCCTAATCTCTAATCCAGATCTGCCCTCCTTCAGTTTAAGGCTATTACAATATACAGCAGAGCCAAGAGAGGAACACACAGCAAGCTCAGGTTATGAATTCAATGCCTCTGTTTGGAAAGCAGCTCCTTCAGCACCACTGCACCTTTGGTTCAGAAATGAATTTGGTGCAGACACGAGCCCTAGAAGGTGGCTGTGGACAAGCAGATTTAAGAGCTGGACTCGCTCCTGGAGCTCCCTCCCACCCCCAGGGACCCTGTGCTGTCTCCCACCTGCATCCCATAGCAGATCCCAAGCACGGGCTTCCCGATGGTGAATATGGCTGGGTCGAACCACGGCGCATCCTCTGCGTACACCGAGTTTGGTCCCCCAGAGATGATGATGGCTCTGCAGGCAGAACGTGGAGATCATTAACACACACACATTGCTGACTTGGAAATCTGCTCACTTTAAGCATTGACAGTCATACCACTCTTAGAACTGATACTTTCTAACAGGCATTTTGACATAGATATCATAACGTGTGGCTTGATTTTTGTTGTCAAACCCAGCAGGTTTTCAGGGAGGTATTTCCCCAGTTTAAACAAAGTCAAATATAAACCATCATAAAAAGTGCCTGTATTTTAAATTCCTCATAGCCAACCATCAGCTACAAGAGAAGCAGGATGGCTGGGACAAATGCAGAGTATTAGCACAAATATATATATATGTATGTATATATATACACACACAGTTTATGAAGTCTGTGACATTTGGAGGGGAGCTGCAGTCAAAAGATCCACTCCCAAATTCCTAAATCTGCTGAAAAAGAAGTCCCTTAATCCACTCTGGTTATGCAGGGATGGCATTAGCAACAAGTTGAGAATTACAAATGCAACACAGGCAATCACGTAGGGTTTGGAGTTAATACTTCACACTATAAAAGAAAATGAAGCCATCTCGAAGGGGAAGAGAGAGTTTTTGCAAACCATAATGATTTACAAGACCATGAACTGCAGAAGCACCAGTTGGGCAACACTTTTGGCCTCGGCCCGGGATGGAGCAGGGCTGTACCAGACCTTGGACTCAGAACTGTTTGTTTCACGGAGAACATCAAACTTGTTCCGAGCCAGAAATGCAAAACCAAAGGAGACAGAAGTTGCATAAACTGGATTAAATGTATCTAATAATTCTCCCAGCATTAGTTCCCTGCAAGTACTGACAAAACAGAGTTTTTCTGGTTCTGAGCAGCAGGAACAGGCACCGTGCTGCCCACACCCACCTGTGCCACCCACAGAAACAACCATGCAGGACCAAGCCCGGGCACCGAGGTCACCTGCAGCCCCTCCAGCTCCCCTGCAGCCCAGGAGGGAGGAGCTGGAGGGATGGAGCTGGGAGAGGCAGCATTTATTTCCCTGCCTGCTGGGATCTCCAGGCCAGCTCTGGAACGAGCACAGCTGACGTGGGTGTAGCTTTACACTGAACCACCCTGAGAGCTCCTCCCTGCTGTTCTTGCACAGGCACTTCTGGAGACACGCTGGGTTTCCTGAACTTGAACTGCCCTGAAGAGCCTGAGCAGTGCCCACGCCTGCTGCTATCACTGCTCCAAGTAACTCCATGCACAGAAGCGTTTGCTCGAGTGCCAGATGTACAGAACACTATTTAATATTAATTAGAATCACAGAGTATGTTCCTGGAGCTCTGGCAGCCTGGGGGATGTGCCCATTCCCTGGGGAGCCTGGGCAGTGCCCAGCACCCTCTGGGGCAAGACCCTTTCCCTGATATCCACCTAAACCTCTCCTGACACAGCTCCAGCTGTTCTCTTGGGTTCTAGGAAGGAATTAAAGGAATACAGCCACACCTATAGGCTGAACATTCTTAGGAGAAGTCAAAACAGTTATACACTATTCCCGTCAAAAAGCAGAGTCTTAAAAACCTGGGTTTTTTCCACACCAATTGAAATTTGGCATAATATGGAGAGGTTTGCACTGTGCCCAAGTGTTAAAGTAAAAAAAGTAGGAGTTGAGGCTGCGAGAAGGACTTGCATCTTCTCAGCTGTGCAGGAGAAGGCAGAACCAGCACAGGATGCAGACTTTGCAAGCTCTCCTGCAGCACCCTGTGATTTCCTGCATACTTGCCTGTGTTGGTATGAATACACCTTTCTCTGGTTTACCCTACACCCCTTCCCAAAGAACCTGACCCAGCTCTGGAAAGGCCCTATGCACTGGATCACAGGCACCTCAGGAACCACATAAAAACACCAGGGGGAAAATGTGTGCATTGATACCCCGAGTCAGGACTCTGCCAGAGCTCAGTGCCAGAGTCCAGACTAAATGCAGAGCCAGGATGTTGTGGGAAATGCTCATGTTCAAGCCACATTTAGATGACACTTGTCACTAGAGCATTCTGAACATTGAGGAGCTGGCTTTTTAAACACAGCATGTAAATATGATTTAGCAAAACATTGGCTCTTGCTGCCCATCTCAAACCTCAGCACAGCCCCAAGGGCAGCTCCTCGGCCCATTCCATGCACGAGCTGCAGCGTGGGAACCTGGCTGCTCCCGGGACATGGAACAGGCACCAAACCCCTGCAGTAAAAGCACAGACTCCTTTGTACAGTGACCACTGTTGCTGATCTGTTGGGTTTGCTGACTGACCCACGCTGAGGACACAAACAGGTTTTGTGGACACACAGAGTTATTGACCAACCTGGGTGACCTGAAACCACCACCCCAACCTTGGGAAGTGACCTGGATGAAGAGGCTCTGCCACATTTTACAGAGCACCTATCTGCAATGACAATTCCTACAGGTCTAATCCCAGCACTCGGAAGAACTTGCAACTGTTCTGAAGTTCTTCCACTGCAAACCTGCATCAACACATACACTATTTACTGCTTCACTAATTATCACTGATTGGAAAAATGCATTTCTGCAGCACTGTCTTATCTGTTACTGAGGACAACCAAAATCCCATGTGCACCATATTTCTGGATTTGTACCAAACTGACAAGTAAGTATAAATCTTCGGTGATTTCTAGATTTCAGGGTATTTATTCTCCCCACAAAGAAGAGATATATATCCTAAAAAGGCTAATAAAACATGAAAAATTAATGTACAAAGTACTAAATAATTGTGAGACCTTTTTTTGCTGCACACAATGAGTGGCAGTGTCAGTTAGGGTTTTATTTAGCTGCTTCCCAGAAACATCTGGCATGATTTACTATATCTTCAGTATCCAAGTACATTAGTTAAATTTAAAAAACAAGTAAGAAAATAATTTTTAGAAACCAAAAAAACCTGTTTCTTTGACTAACAGCTACCCCAGTTCAACAGGCAAAACAGCAAAACCATCTACATTTTGGCGGATATTTAAAATGCAACCTCTTGAATGATGCTTGCGAATTGAAATTATTAAAATGACATTAAGAAGCTAATGCACAAATGCCCAGAAAAGCACTGAGAGACAAATGTACAACACTGCTGTCTCTGCCCAAGTGCTCCCAGCAAAGCCCCTGCGTTTCTGGGGCCACGCTCACACGGAGCCATTCCCAACACTGGAGTTGGAGCTGCTGCCCAGGAGAAGGCAGGCAGTGAGCAGTGCACAGAAAGGGGAACGGGCACAGGAGGGACATACCGGGGGAATGGGCACAGGGTGAATGTACCAGAACCCCTGCTCAGCACAGAGAGGGGAATGGGCACAGGGTGAACGTACCAGAACCCCTGCTCAGCACAGAGAGGGGAACAGGCACGGGAGGGACGTACCCCTGCTCAGCACAGAGAGGGGAACGGGCACGGGAGGGATGTACCCCTGCTCAGCACAGAGAGGGGGCACAGGAGGGATGTACCCGAACCCCTGCTCAGCACAGAGAGGGGAACAGGCACGGGAGGGATGTACCCCTGCTCAGCACAGAGAGGGGGAATAGACACAGGAGG
>VWZT01001600.1:148326-159531 GCA_013397055.1 Pachycephala philippinensis
TCTACATGTCCACCCAGGTGGACGCGCTGCTGGGCGACGGCCACGGCCGCGGCCCCGACGTGGCGGCCCTCACCGTCACCTTCTTCCTCTTCGAGTTCCTGGCGGCCACGCAGGACATCGCGGTGGACGGCTGGGCGCTCACCATGCTGTCCCGGGAGAACGTGGGCTACGCCTCCACCTGCAACTCCGTGGGGCAGACGGCCGGCTATTTCCTGGGAAACGTCCTGTTCCTGGCCCTCGAGTCCGCCTCCTTCTGCAACAAGTACCTGAGATTCGAGCCACAGCCCCGGGGCATCGTCACCCTCTCAGGTACGGCCGGGGCACTGCAGCCTGGGTGTGCCGGGATAGAGCCGTGGAATGCATTGCTTTGGAAGGGGCACCTTCCACTACCCCAGGGTGCTCCAGCCCCAATGTCCAAGCTGGCCTTGGACACTGCCAGGGATCCAGGGGCAGCCACAGCTTCTCCGGGCACCCTGTGCCAGGGCCTCCCCACCCTCCCGGGGAAGGATTTCTTCCTAATAATAATAGTTATATCTTCCTCAGGATGCTTCTTCCCTGAGCCTGGACCCCTCTGTGGTTTGACGCTGGGAACCAAACAGGTTCGGTTTGTCCCTTGCCCCGTGGGAAAGCACAGCCTGCTTGGAGGCTGGCAGAGCCCACTGCTACATGCCCTGGACTCCAGATTTTTCTGGGCTTAAGTGTGTGGGAAACCTGCCTTGTCATTAACTTGGCTGACCTAAGCACTTTGGAGGAAATCTTTTTTTTTCTCCTAGTTTAATGGCCGTGGACTAGATTACTCTTTAAAAAAAGCAAGCCAAAGTCTCCATCTGGGAGGAAGGAAAAGGGGAATTTAAAAAAAAAGAAATTCTTCCAAAATGGTATTTCTCACAGAAGTAGAAGTGAAAGTGTTCAGGGTTGAGCACATAGCCAGTTTATGAAGAAAGGCCTTGTTTTAGTAAATTCAGGGGTATTTGATTTTCTCTTTAGTGAATCAAATGGAGTGTGATAATCCAAGCATAACCAGCTGTTGGTGTAGGGATGTTTGTGTTTGCTGGGGTTTGGGTTTTTTCTCAGAAAGGCTCTCTGTGTGGGTTGATGTTGGGGTATTACCTAGGAGATGTTTCAAGTGCACCTGGTTTGGTTGCAAGTTTGAGGGAGGACAGGAAATCCTGGCACCGGTTCTGGCTGCAGTCTCAGGGTGACCCTGGCAGTGAATGAAGAGCAGATCCTCGTGGTTTCAGTCTCTTCTCCCCCTCTCACACTGGTTGCCTTGCCTGTGCCATCTCAGAGAGCAGGTATGCCAGAACAGGCTGGAATTGTTGTGTGAAGGGTGGTTTTGCTTTCTGTCCTGCCCTTTCCTCAGGGATAAATCAGGACAGCAGTTTCCAAGACTGCTGTGCTTGCCTTGGCTCTGCAGCTCTCACCACTGCTGACTAGTCCTCCTCTCTCCTGCCTGCTGCCAGCCTCGTGTCTGGCCTAGGTCAGGGAGCACAGAGTGGCCCTCCGAGTGTCCCAGCTGGTTCCTGGCTTTCCCTGGTGCTGTGCAGCTCCTGGGCTGGCGTGTCCCTTCCCTCTCACTGCAGTGCACACTGACGTCTTTGCTGCTGATGCAACTCGCAGGCACTGGTGTTCAGAGAGCTTGGCTTGGCTGCACTTCCCTCACTGCCCAGGGTTTTGGTTGGTTGGGGTTTTTTCCTCTCAGGGCTGTTTGTATAAATGGATTTGTTACGATTACAAAAGTGCTGTTTTTTAAAGGTGTTATCCCAAACCCAAACAGCACCAATGCAACCTCCTCAACCTGCCCTGGAGTGTTGATGTGGGTGGAGTAAGAGCAGCATACAACTGACACTGTAGTTGCAGGATATGGTTTTTCAGGCAGTAAAACTGTAAGAAATTTCTGTTTCCTGGTCGTGTGACTGGCACAGTTTGGTGTTTCCCTGGAGCAGCTGAGAGCAGCAGGAGTAACCAGCTCACCGAGGAGCACGGGGGCTCACTGCTCCTTACCCTGGCTGTATCGGGCTCAGGATGAGCAGGTTTGGGCAGTAAAGCAGCAGAAAACTTCACTGCTGGAAAAGGTCACTGTCTTCTGCCAGCTCAGATCTCTGAGCACTTTTGTCATAGGCTGAGCCCAGTGCCAGGGAAAGAACAAGTCAACAAATTCACCAAACCAAAGGCTGTGTGAGGCTGTGTCAGGCTGAAGTGCCAGAGAAGGAAATGGGAAATACCATGCTGTGGGCTGATTGTCCTCGTGCATCCAGGGGTTTATTTAGTACTTGCTCTTCTGGTGACCTTTGTTTTTTTAAAAGCAGGGGAAGCTCCCTGGCTGGGTTTGTGATTCCTGCCTGGTTTGCCTGTTCCAGCATGAAGGAGGACAGGGAAAGAGTGAGCACAGGACAAAGGTGTCCCTTGAAGGCCACCCCCACTTCGCTGTGCCAGGGAGTGTGGAGCACCCCTCCTCCTGGGAGGAGATCCTGTGTACCTGTGCAGTTACAGCTGTTGGGGCCTGTACCACCTGGGTACCTTCTTCATGATTGTTTTCCAGCCTGATCCATCCCTGACCCAGTTCAAAAACTTGTTTCACCCCATCTCAGTGGTTTATTTTGTTACCAGCAGTGCAGCTGCAGAGACAAAATAGGGATGGGGGAAGCAGCAGTGGTGGGACTAGGAAGTTTGTGCTTGAAATCCCTTACGTAAACTATAATTTCAAAGTTCTTTTGCTTGTAGCCTGTTAGTGAAGTTCACTGTATTTGAAAGGAGATGTACCTTATTTTTGTGCAAACTGCCTACAGCCTCAAAAAACCCAATTTTTCTTGTCTGGACTACTATATATATATATGGTGGGTTTTTTCTTTTTTCTTGCTTTGCTTTGTTGCTGATGCAGCCCCTGCAGTGCTGTGCTGCAGCTGACAGGGCTGGCCTGATCAGGAGCACTCATGTGATGATGCTCAGAGCTATTTCTATCCCCATCCTTGCACTGTGTTTCTCTCACTGCAGTGATAATGCTCAGGGTTATTATTAGAGAACTGCTCCTCTATGTCCTTTGTAGCCAGCAGCTGTGATTAGTGGGACTCTCAGAAAATACGTCTTTCCTTGAGAATGGCTGCTTAGGGCTTCTTTTCTTTAAGAGAGAGAGCAATCTGACAGTGTTGGTTATGGGGTCATGTTTGTTTTAGGAAAGGGAAAAGCAGCAGAAAAGGCTTGAAAAGCCTTTTTTCTGTTACCCTGAGAATGCTGGGATACACCTCGAGCAGTCCTTGCACACTTCTTCCGTGCTGCTGAGCCTGCTCTCCTCCTGTGCATGAGAAGCAGGGGTAACTGACTGAACCTTTGCGCTGGCCCTGCCCTTTCACCAGCCCTGCCGCTGCCTTTCGAGTCTCCCAGAGCTGCTGGAGTTGCTCGTGACCAGGAAGATTAAAGGCTGCCTCTGTCCTACCCTCTGCACATGGCTGAGCTCTTTCCTGCCTCTGTCATAGAGGCAGAGGATAGGATTATCTTGAATTAACCATTCACCAAATCAGAAAGTATTCTCTTGATGTTTTTTCACTGCCCTCACATCCACGGTTTAGCAGATACTGATCTGCTTAAAACAGAGCACTTGGATGCTGGCCAGTCTCCACTTCAGCCAGACATAACTGAGGACTCCTTCCAACTCTGTAAAAACTTTCCTCAGGCCATCTTCACACTCCTAAATGCCTGTTTCCTCAGCTGGGAGATGGATACTAGATAGGGATGTAGAGCTGAGGCACAGAGTGGTTCCACGACTGCACAGGAAGGCAGCTGGGGAGCTGGGAAGGAATTCTGCCTCTGGAGGTTCTTCCCTGTCTTCTAACCATGACATGTGGTTTTTCCTCCTTTATCAGCCGTTAGTGGTTGTGTGTGTAATCCTTCAACATGTTCATTTTTGCTTCTGTTTCTTCTCCAACGTGCTCACTGTGGTAATAACCCAGCAAACAGCAGGGAGGTGACCTGGTTTGCTGCTGGTCCTCTGCCTCAGCTCCAGCAAACACCTCCTTTCAGAGGAGGGCAGAGCTGTGTCACTCACTGGATGTAGCTCTGTGCTTGTGGTTTGCTTTTGCTGCTTGTTTTTATTCCACTTTGATTATTAGGTTTGTATTTTACAACTGTCAATCATGGGTGCTACAAAGAAATTTTTATTTTATTTTATTTTCCCCTCCAGATTTCCTGTTTTTCTGGGGAGCTGTCTTCTTAGTTACCACTACATTGGTTGCCTTTTTGAAAAAAGAGAACCAGGAGCTAATACCAGCAAAGGAAGAAACAAAAGGCATCACTGACACATACAAGCTGCTATTCTCAATAATCAAGATGCCAGCAGTTCTTACTTTCTGTCTCTTGATCCTCACTTCAAAAGTAAGTAAATACATTTAAGATTTGCTAAATGCTGGCATCAGAGTCTGGAAGGCTGCTGAGTCCCTGGGATGTAACTTAGTTTTGTTATTGGCTGTCATCAGAGTTGGGAATTTTCACATGAAATTTACTCAAAGTGGCTTATCCCATTGTGCTGAGCAGGGCGTGCAGCAGAAAAGCTTTGTGTGAGCTTTTGTGTTTAACACAAGCATTGAAGAGAAGTTTGGTGGCAATGAGGCATTAAAGTAAAGTACATTTTTAAACAGGCTGTGTCGCCTGCAGTTAAAAGGACAGAAAATGTTTCTTTTTAACTGCAGTACTACTCTCAGAATCCCCAGCTCTGTCGGGGCTGGGTTTCCATGGCTCCTTGTTGGACACTGTGGATGCCAACAGCAGTGCGGGCACAGGAACGAATGGCAGTGCTACTCAGTGTTCTTGGAATAGTTCTGGCTCTGATGACAATAAGAGTGTGCAAGTGTAGAACATGTAGAACTAATTTGGAAGTCAAATCAGAGGCAGAAGTGATTTGTCCTCTATCCCATTTCTCAATTTACTTGATAGTGAGTAAATTGAATTTCTAGCCAAACTCCCTGTTCTCCTCAGCTCATTTTGTCTCCTTGACATTGCAGGTTGGGTTTTCAGCAGCAGATGCTGTAACAGGACTCAAACTGGTGGAGGAGGGAGTCCCCAAAGAGCACCTGGCTCTGCTGGCAGTTCCAATGGTTCCTTTGCAGATCATCTTGCCTCTGGTTATCAGCAAATACACAGCGGGCCCCCAGCCCCTGAACACCTTCTACAAAGCAATGCCTTACAGGTAAAGCTCATGTTAGTGAAACACAGCAGTGTGTGTGCTCAATTTGTGTGTTCAGATCACGTGTAGGGTTTCTTGTGTAACTCTCTGACTTCCAGGTCCAAAGAAGGGTGTCAGGATTCTCACAGTGAGTTGAACTGATTCATGCAGTGTCACTGTGTGAAAGCAGAACATGAGGTGTTTGGGATGTGCATGTACAGCAGCATTAGAGCAGTGCTCTCCTGCTCCTACTTAACAATGTCACTGCTTGTGAAATATTTAATATCTAATCCTGAGATAGAAACAGTTGTAACTATTCAGATCTAAACTATTTTAATAGCATACTCTCTCTGATTGTTCAGTAGTTGCTTTGTGTTGAGGAAACACAAGCAAAGAGCTACTTGGAATAACAAATCACCTTTCTCATCCCTCCAGGTTGCTGCTTGGCCTGGAATTTGCTTTTCTGGTGTGGTGGGCTCCTAAAGTAAAGCATGAAGGAGGATTTCCTATCTACTTCTATGCTGTGGTGGTGCTGAGTTATGCTCTACACCAGGTAACACTCACTGTGTGGGGAGGGGAAATGCTGTTCCCTGCCTTGTCTGGGTCACACTGGAATCCCTCCAAGCCTGACCTGTGCTGTGTGGCTGGATTGACTTCTAATACTCTTGCCAGTGTTACTCCTCCCTGTTCCCTGTGCTCCATTGGACATCGTCTGTGGAGCTACTTTTAGTTGTCCATGTCTGGTGTGGTTCCCCAGATTCCTTTTTCCCCAGACCCAAAAGCTCAAAAGCACAGAGGAGCTGGAGAAATCCCAGAACTGTGTCTGAGCTTGATAGGCATGCTGATGAATGTGCTGGTTGTGCAGATAAATAAAGTTATGTGGTCCTGGTCCTAGAAAACTTGATTTTTGGAGGAAGATCGTAATGGATCTGATCCAAAGACTGGGAAAACAAACACCTGATACAGCGTGGTCTTTGAATCAGGACTGAAATGTGTGCAGTGCCTTGAGAGGTGATTTTAAATGCAGAAGTGTTGTGTTTAGGTGCTGTTTTAGCTGGCTGACTGTATTTCAGTTTGATAATCCAGGTCATGCCAGTGCATGTGAGGCTGGGTCTGTTGCAGCATGACTTGAGACAAGCAGCAAGGCCACTCCCGTGTTAGCACAGGGACAGGCTGCAGGAGGAACTGCTGCTCTGGGATGGTTTCTCAGTCAGTGCTGCTGAGTTCAGGGGATCTCTCAGCAGGGTTTCATGTGGGGGTGTCAGTTGTCTGTGCACTGGGGACGCTGTGGCCTGTGTTTGTCCCTCAGATCACCCTGTACAGCATGTACGTGGCCATCATGGCCTTCAACGCCAAGGTCAGCGACCCGCTCATCGGGGGCACCTACATGACCCTGCTCAACACCGTGTCCAACCTGGGGGGGAACTGGCCCTCCACGGTGGCCCTGTGGCTGGTGGACCCCCTGACAGTGAAGGAGTGTGCTGGGGCCCAGGGCCACACGTGTGCCACTACAGCAGCCGCAGAGGTGAGCCTGGGGGCTGGGGGTGGGCTCTGCTCAATGTCTCAATTAAATTGCTTCTTGCAGTAGTTTTTTGCCTTTGAAAACCTTCACAATGTATAGCTCGTGCTTAAAAATTCCCACTGATGGAGCTCATTTTGCTGTCTGATAAAATCCAGTTGGTTAGCACCTGCACACTCTGAATAACCAACCCCTCACCAAGGGTTTGCAGCTGCAGAGTAGTTGGCCCTTTCTTCCCGTGCTGAGCTGGGGTGGAAGCACCAGGCTGGTGCCACATTCTGTGCAGTGTGAGCAGGCTGTAGGGATGGTTTTGAGTTGTGCAGTCAGGGGCTCTGTCCTTGGCAGGCTTGCTGTCCCCCCAGGGCCCTCCATTTCTGTGGTAGGTTTTTCTTCCTCCTGTCTCCCTGGAGGCTTCTTATCTGCCTGCCTTGGTACCTTCTCCAAGATGCTGCTCTGCTCTCTGACTTTGGTGTCCACTTCCCCCATGAAATCAAGTGGGACTGGCTGCCTGCCCAGTTCTGGGAGCCCTGTGGAAGAGAACAAAGAACTTGCTGTACAGAGATCAAACAACAGGACACAAAACTGCTGGGAAAGCAACATTTCAAATTCACCTCCTCACAGCAAATGAGACGTTTGACATGGCTGAAGAGTGGAAATGTTTGGGGAGTTTTTTTTGTGCTCATGACTGAGATTTATTTCACTCCTGAATGCCAGGATGCTCTAGGATGTGGAGGTTCTCTAAATGAACAAAGTGTTCTGGAGTCCAGCATGACTTGTCTGAACTGGAGTTGCAGTTTTTGCTGCTGCAGAGGGAAAAATGCTTTTGCAGCAGGTCCTTTCTCAGCCTGTCGCTCATTAGCTTGTCACTAATTAGGTTCCCTGTGTCTCAGCCTCTTCTGAACTTGAGTCCTTCCTCCTTCACCTCCCTCCTCTGATCTTTTCTCACATCCTCCCGGTTGGTGACATTCCACCACCACCACCACTCCCTTCTTATTCCTAATCTGATCTCGACATGTCTCAGAATAATGAAAATACTGGCAGAGCCTCAGCTCAGAGGATTGATTAATCCTGGGATTAGAGCAGGGTTGAGAGCCAAACAATAGCAGAAACAGTCTCGTGCTGTACACTCACCCTTTGAATGCTGGGGATTTGTCTTCCAGTTCAAAGGCATCCTGGGCATGAACCACATGGACACAGAGCCACAGAATCATAGAAGGGTTTGGGCTGGAAGGACCTTAAAGCTCATCCAGTGCCACCCCCTGCCAGGGGTAGGGACACCTTCCACTGTCCCAGGCTGCTCCAAGCCCCAGCCTGGCCTTGGGCACTTCCAGGTCTGGGGAGTCCACAACATGGATGGCTAGGAAAAAAAATCATCTTTCTCTGTGAGATTGACACCAGTGGTTGCACCTCCAGGCTAGCACAGACAGTGGGGCAGTTTCAGTTTTCTGGAGTTTGCCCTTTTACAGCAGGGTCATTACTTTGTTATTTTTCATTCTGCTGGTAAGCTCAGAAGCCTCTCTGACCAACTGCACAGGAAACAACAAAGAGTAAACAACTCTGTTTAGTCATGACTAAGAGCAAGGAGAGCCCAGCAGCTCTGGAGTGCTGTGGAAGCTCTCAGTGCATTAACCTGTGCTCTGTTGCAGCTGTGCACAGCAGCTGGGGGTTCCTGTGTGACCACCCTGGACGGTTACTACGTGGAGTCTGTCGTCTGCATCATCCTGGGCTTCGCCTGGTGGTTCTTCCTTGGACCAAAATTCAAAAAGCTGCAGGACGAAGGACAGTCTTCGTGGAAGTGCAAGAGGAGCAACTGATGCACTTAGGTGTTGGATGGACCAGCAAGGTGGTTTTGATTTTATTACAAAGACATATCCCATGATCAGCACCCCGGAATCTCGGTGTTTCTGTGCCACGCAGGGAGATCGTGTGGCCGAGGCAGGGCTGTGTGTGGCACCACTGCCCTCCCCAGAGCACAGGCTCAGTTCAGAAAGGAATGGCTCAAGCAGCACCTCAGTGCTCCATGCTTATCCCTGGCTCCAGAGCTGCTGATTCCAGAGGGCACCTCTGGAGAAGCTCCTCGTGCCGTGGCTGTTGAGGCAGCAGCATTGCCAGCTGAGTGCCAGCTTTTATTTTCACACAGAAATGATCTGACAGGGCAGCTGACCCGGGGAGGGATGCCCAGGGCATTCTGACTTGGAGGTTAAGCATGGTACTGTGGAATTCCTTGTGGGAAGATCAGTGTGAGATGTCTGTGGGCTTTGCTTCTTCTCACTTTCTGAACTGTAACCACGCCTCAAAGGATGAAATGTTCCGGAGATTCTTTTAAATGTATTTTCTGGCTTTTATAAGCTTTAAAGATTTATAAGAAAATATTTTTATAAACAAATTACATTTGTTTAATTTATTTCCGCTGTTTCAAGGCAGTTTGATTTACGTTCAAGGTACTTGCTTGACGGCAAAGTGCTGTAAGGTAGGACTGGAGTAACGCACAATCCTTTGAGCCTTGAGTCCTGCAGCTGGAACTGGAGGTGCTTCCCAAGGGAGGGCACGTGGGCCTTTGGAAGGGGTGAGTTGATAGAGGAAAACCAATCCAGTTTTCCAAAGTGTATTACTAAAATTTGAATATTCATTCTCAAAAGCAGCGGGAACACCGAGACTTCCCCCAGCTGGGGGTGAGAAGAGTGAGTTGGTGATGACAAAGTTGCCAAATTCCCAGTGAGCTGGTGCAGGACTCGCCCTCACACAAATCCAAGGGGCGCAGTCCTGTGGCAGGGCTGCTGCAGAATTCACTGCTGGTGCCATGTGGTGGAAACATTCCCTTTGGATTTCTCCCACTGAGCTCCCTCCTGAGTGCCTTAGGGACCCACAGGTGCTGGAGAGGCACTCGGACCCCGCTGGGTGTATGTGGAACATTGCTATTAAAAAGGAAAACTATTAAACATCCCTTGGAAAGGTGCACGAGCTTCTCTGCCATGTTTCTTGTCAATATTTAAAGGATTGGGCTCGGAGGGGGTTTGGGATCTTCTGTTACCATGTGTTTTGGGGGAAAAGTGACAAAATACCACCTTTGGAGTGCCTGGGGGGCGGGTGGGTGTACAAAGGGTCTCCTTGGCATCAGGAGTGAGGAGGGGTCTGGAAGAAGGCACTGTGACCTTGTGCTTCCCTGGACACCACCTCCTGTGCTCTGTTCCTCCCTCTCCCTTGGGGGACACACTTCTCACAGTTTGTTTAAAGCACAGCAAAACCAGTCCTGCTAAGTGAAATCACATGGGTTTTACTGCCCAAGCTGAAAGTCTTCCAATTCCTCCTCTGCATAAGCACAAAATCAACATAAAAATATATCAGATTTATGGCTGCACCTTTCAGTCCCTGTCCCACCATCTCCACTGCATTAACTCTGTGAGGCACTTCAGTTCTCTATCCTCACTGGAACCACGGGCTGCTTATTTAATTGCATCTTGTCCATAACTAGAGAGGTTGGTTTACCTTTTCTGATTGTGAGGGAAAACTTCAGGTGCAGAAGGTTATAAATTAAATTAGCTGTGTATTAGATTTGGGTTTTACTTTGCAATTTTTTTTCACTTATTGCTGAAGGTACCAGTGAAACTTGTCACTAATAAAGATGGGTTGAGGATTGTTTATCAATAATGAGATTATCTCAACAACATCAAAATTGCACATAAACTCCAAATCGGTAGGAATAGATATGTTACCTGAAATAAATGTGTCCTTTTTCAAACTGGTGAAACAAGTGATGGATTAGTGCTTTTAATTTCAGTAGCTATTTTGTAAATCGGAAATGTTACTGCTGTGCCAGCCCCTTAGCAGGCTGCTGAAGAGAACCTGTAATATTTTGATCTTGCTGCTTTTTTTCTACCAGCTCTGTTTGAAAGTGATTTTTCTTTTTAACATTAGAAGTATTGCAGACTTAAACATATTTAACATTAAAAAACCAACCAACCAAACAACAACAAAACCCCAACAAGAATAACAAACCAAACAAATTTAAAATGTCAAGAAGAAAGGAGCATCTGAAGGGTCCGAGGAGGTATGGTACAGGTTTGAGGAGTTTAATGCAGAGTTCAGCCTGGAGAAGAGAAGGTTCCAGGGAAACATTAGAGCCCCTAGCATGGCCTAAAGGGGCTCCAGGAGAGCTGCAGAGGCACTGGGGATAAGGGATGGAGGGACAGGACACAGGGAATGGCTTCCCACTGCCAGAGGGCAGGGCTGGATGGGATACTGGGAAGGGATTCCTGGCTGGGAGGGTGCGGAGGCCCAGGAATGGATTTCCCAGAGGGGCTGTGGCTACCCCCGGCAGTGTCCCGGCAGCGTCCCGGGCGGGTCGGGCCCGGAGCGGCTCCATGGCAGGGCAGGCAGCGGGCGGCGCTCCCAGGCTGCCGCGGGGCGCTCGGGACGCGGCGATGCCGGAGCGGGGCGGCGGCGGCACCGGCACCGAGCGGGCGGCGCTGGCCCTGGCGCGGCTCTCCGAGTGGGCGGACGCGCACCTGGGGCTGCTGCGGGTACCGGGGCC
>VWZT01001600.1:167970-178359 GCA_013397055.1 Pachycephala philippinensis
AAAAAAAAAAGGAAGTACAATGAGGTGGGAATTAAACTCTATGCATATTTTGTTGTAATTAAGCTACTCTGTGCAATTCTGGGAACTTCAACTCCAGCTGGCCGAAAAGTGTTTTAGAAGAAGTTAAAGTTATTAAATTCCAGGGAAAAAGATATAAGCCTTATCTGATGGACCAGTCATAGGCTCTTTGTTTAAAGTGTGCTTTTACTCCTGAGTTATAAAACACAATGTTTGCCTGTTTTCAGGGGGCCCTCCTGATTTACTTGTCCTTGGGACTTCTGGCCCACAGGTTGCAAAACTTAAAGGAAACGAAAGAAAACTTAAGGTGTTTGTTCTGAAATGTGAAAGAATAATTGCAGGTAACAGTATTGAAAACAGAGGCAGGGCTCAACCCTGCAGTGAGGCACCTGAGTTAATGTGGGATATGGAAAGAAAATCCAGGCTTTTTTTGGGAGGTGAGAGACAGCAGAGTGCATGCACGCTGTTAAAAATCTTCCTGGTTCTTTACGCATCAGCTCCCTGGAATAAGTTTGTGAGTGCTACTTTTATAAAATTTGTTTTTAACTCTGAAGGGTGCTTTTTTCCTACATTTAAAAATGCCCGTAGGCTGTTACAGGAAGAAATGTTAAGTTTTATCAGCTGAAGATGTACGATTTGTGAGACATGATCTGTTCACGGGTGCTTTCTGGTTCTGTGCTACCTATTGTCTATAAAAACGGGGATCAGCTGGTGGGTTGGGATCAAGTGGTGCACAACTCATTATTTTAACAATAGGGGCTCGGCTTGGGAGGTTGCCTAGGGAATTGATTTAATGCTGCTGTCCTTTCAGCCGTTGAGGCGGGTGTCCCGCCATGACTTTGATCAAAATCACCGGTATTTGAGAAGGAGAATAAAATTTTCACTCCATAAAAGCAAAGGAGAGGCCACCCGCTATTAACAGCTCCCAGTTTTGCATGAGCTGATCTGTAACTTAAAACACTGTCAAGAAATACCCGTGGCAGGAAAACAGTTTCATGAGCATCAAAATACAGAATGAAAATTAGTCCTCTGTTCAATATTTGGCTTCCCCTTACTTCTGGGAAAGGCTATAAAACCTAAGCTGTGTTTTTCTGTTGGCTCTACAAAGTAATCTTTCTATAAATGGAACAGTTTTCCTTTAAAGAAATCTGAAGAAGCCGAGTTTTTTCTAAGGTGTCACCCAAGATCCAGTTAAATTTAAATTGATAACGTTGATGGCACAGCCACATGGGGTAGTGTGGCGGTGTGGAGATTTGTTTTGTTTGTTTGCCCTGGGTTTTTTTGTAAGTTTAAACAAGCCTGAATGTTAAAAAACCAAAATCGAACTCTCCAAATTGGGAAAGCAAATGCCTGTCTCCAGGTTCACTGGAGACCTGCTGTACTATCTGCAATAGGACAGCATTTTCTGCCTGTGCCTTCAGAGGAGGTGAGACTGTCATGCCTAATTGCCTTGGAGGGTCTTACAGAAACTCCTCTGATGAGTGCTTCAAATGCACTTGACTGTGTTGAAGTGAGGGTGCTGTACAAGCAGTTTTATGGCATTTTCCTCATGGCACAGTGGGATGCAGAGCATGCTCTGAGCAGTCATGGCTGTTGTACCGGGAGGATGTTAGAGCCACTGACGAGCAAAGCGTGGTTCTCTGGGCAGTGGATTCATTGCTTTGAACCTCTGGGTCTGGCCTGTGCCAGGGAGAAATCTGGCTTGGCTTCCCAGCCCACGAGCAGAAGGTGCTTCTGGTGGAGCCCCGCAGGGGTCAGCTGGTGCCAGACTGCTCTAACGGCCAGGAGGGAGCTGTGTGTTCTTGTGTACTCATTTGGGTTTGTTTTCCTCCTTTCTTGTTTATTTTAGGAAACTGGAACTGTTTCCTGTAACAAAGGTGGCTTTCTTGTTCCAGTCTCTGTGGTCACTGAGGGCAGTGTTGTTACTCCAGAGATCTGAGCTTGCCCTCTGATCTGAGCTTTCCTGACTTTGGAGCCTTTTGCTGCTCATCTGACACTACAGAAGGACTATCTATTGTACCTGGGTGGCTGGGAGTGATGTGGAGCACAGGTCTGAGGGATGGGAAGGCAGGTTGGGGATCCACAACGTGAGGAAGTACCTGACACTGCAGATGGGCGCTTACAAAGGTTCCCCCGGGGGCAGTGGATGTGCAGGGAGAGGTGGGCAGAGTTTGGAGCAGATGCCTGTTGCAGGGCTAGGAAAAGCCAGGGACAGGGTGCTGAGGGTGCCACGTGCCCCGGTGCAGGCTCAGTCAACCACTGAAGGATGTAAAACCACTCCAAGGGCGTTTGGCCAGGTGTGTTACAGGTCTTGGCACGAGGTGCCCATGTGAGTCTCTTCAGCCTGAAGTAACTCAAGGCTGCTTGCAAGAAACTTCAAGTGGAGACAGGCTGTGGTGCAGAGCGGTCTGTGCCCCGTTACAGATGTGATGTATTGGAACTGACACAGAGTTCCTGTTCCTCTGCACACTGAGCGTGACCCAGCGTGTGGCTGAGGTGGAACACGGGATGTGTCTGCTGGGATGGTGTGGGTCACACCAGGCAGTGCTGAGTTTCAGCGAGTTTCTCCTTCTTTGCTTGGTCTTTGTTCCACTCATAGGTGAAAAAAAAAAGAAGAATGTTATCAATTACCAACTGTGTTAATTGATGTCCAGCACGGAAGGTCTTGTGGTGTGAAATGCCCGCTCCTTGGGGGAACCACACACCCACTGATAAGAGGCCAATACACAAGGTGCAGGTCATCCATGTCCATGCCTGGCTGCATTGGCACAAGTCCTTTCCAGGCATCTTATTTTTATCCTCACAGTTTATCACGTGGTGAGTTGTCTCTCTACATTTTAGATTTTCCTTTGCAGAAAGACTCCTGCATTCACTTGCCGTTTGAAACCCTCTGTGCAGCGAACCCAGACCTGATTTGGATTGGTGAATGGGCGTACAGAGAGCTGGCAGAGGCAGCAGAAAGGTGTGCAGAGCACTGGAAATCTGCGTAAGGAAAACATGGATGGACTGTCACTCGTACTGACCCATCCCATGTCTGGTGGGATGAGCGTTACCCTGAACTGGGTGTGCAGGGCAGGTGCCAGCCGAAGCTGTGCCTGCTGAGCCTCAGAGGCAGCAGCACGCTGCCCTCCTGGAAATAATTCCTTAAAGAGGAGAAAAACAAATTCCAGTTAGGCTTCTCGAGGAATGGGGAGCAAATGCTAATTCCCTTTCAGGGTCCGTTGCCATGGGGAGTCAGTTCAAATCCTTTCTAATGCCTTCCTCAGCAGCAAGTTGTGCTGACACATGCTTTTCATGGCTTCCAGAAGGAGTGGAGAAATGACTGGGAACAAAAGCTCCACGGGAATGAACAGCCCCGGGAAGAGCAGGGGTTGCTGTAGGCTGGGCTGGCTCAGGTAGAGCTGTCCTTTGCACAGGGAGCTCAGCTCGGTGTCCTGCCTGCCTGGGAGGGATGGGTGCCAGGGAACTTGTCTGCCAGACCCCGGTGTGGTGCTGTGCAGGGAGCCAAACCTGTTCCTCTTGCTCCTAAAGAGCAGATCTTGGGAATTTCTCCTCCAGCAGGACCCAAGCTGGATGCAGTCAGGGTTGGGCTGAGCCTCTGTCTTCATCTGGCAAGCAATGCAAGATGTGTTTAGTGCTCTACTGGGGGAATACCCAAAATACCTGATTAAACCCAGTAAAAACTTTAAAAAAATCTTCATTTTCAAGAAGTCTCATGTATCTAGGAGCATACAAGTGCAGTATCTGTATCCCAAACTCTGCTGTGACCTTTTCCCTTTGATGAGACAGCTCTGAATTCTGAGAATTTCCAATAGCTCCCAGGGAAATCCACGGGACGTTTCTTTGCTCCCATTCTGGCTTGCCCCCCGACACCTTTGCTGCCAGCATGGTGCCAGCACAGCTGTTCTGGCCTCATGGCATGTTTGAGTAGGGAACTCACCTGCCAGAAAAATAAACCAAGCAAAAATCTCCGCTTTTATTCCTCCAGACCACCTCCAGAGAAATAAGAAAATGATCCATACTGGATGGTTTTGTTTTCTGTTGCCAGGTATTGTTGATGTTTTTTCTATGCTGGTAATAATTATGGTTAAATATTTGCTGTTCAAAAGGGAGTGTAACTTTGGGGATATTTTTAAAGCTTTTTGTTTTATACAAGATGCTTCAAGTCTGGAGAATAGCCATACATTAATGAAATAGTTTATACCATAGGTAGGAAAAACTTTGTTTTGTAAGTTATGAAAATGAGATCAATTTGTTGAAAAAAATGTCTTTTTGTGTCAGCAGTATGGAACTTCCATCTTGTGTGCCTTGCCTATTCTGCCTGGCTCCCATATGTGTAACTTTAGCAACGTTTATGCAAGTTATTTTGAGTGAATGTTGATATTTGATGCTGATTAAAGTGGAGATTTGCACAGATGATGTGTGGAACCCTTAGAGCCTGGCTTGTGTGACAATTAAATCTAAATCTGCATGAATTTAGACCAGCTTAAATGCTTAGCAATATTTGGGTGACTGTTAGTGGCTTAGTGGAATAAGACGCCCAAGACTGCAGATGGGTAAATGCCCCATGAAATATTGTCATATTAGGGTTTTATAATCTCATCAGATTTGGTTTTTTAGGTCTAACTATGGCTAAGCTTTTCATCCAAGAACTACTTCGGTTTGTGGATACTGTTTTCAAAAAATCCAGCCCAAGTTGTGCAGAACTGGTCTCTGAAAGCTCGAGGGTTGTTCCACCAGAGTTGTCACTTTGGTTAGAAAGTAAAAACATGGATTGGGAAGTTCCTGTTGATGGCTACTGATTAACTAGGAGAGAACCTGCAGCATATTTTAATATGGTCCAGGGAAAGAAAGGATGAGGGCATAAAGTTTCCGGGTTGCATCTTGTGGTGTGAACAGAAATGCAAATGACTTCTCTCCCTCTGGTCAGTACCTGTTATTTGTAATATCGGTGTAACAAAGGGCTGAGCCCCGGGCTCTGGGGAGCATGTCCTGGAGAAGTGTCTGTGTGCTCTGCAGTGTGTTTGCCAAGCTGCTGAGTGCTGATGGCACCTTGGGAAATGATGTAGAGCTTGATGTGGAACATTTCTTTATCGAGCTAAGAAACTGTAGAGAAAACCCAGTGATCCCCTCTGGGCAGCCCTTGCTCTGTTCCCGAGGAGAGCAAGTGACTCTCTTGCTTTTTCTCAAACTGAAGATAAAGCACTTCACTTCCTTCTAATAATACTGAAGGTTTGTTGTGAAGCTAAATTGCTTAGGTTCTCAATGCCACTTCGGGATTCTCCAGGGGAAGTTCAAAGCAGCATTTGTCCTTTGGTGTTTATTTTCTGTTTGCAGTGACTGGAAGGTAGCTGCCCACATGAGATGGTGTCATCAGAGATGCTGCGTGCCCCCGCCACAATCCCAGCTGCCACACTAAAGCCCAGCCTTTCTCTCTGGACTGTATTCCTGCTGCTTAGTGCCAGCCAGATGGTCTGGCCTCCCTCCCATACTGAGATCTCTAAAGCTCATCAGAGGGCTCTGGCCATAGCTGGAGCCAATACAGCATCATTTCCATCACAGCATTATTTCCACCACACACTTGGGGTGGCCTCTGTGTGACTCTGGATTGCTTTTCTCATTTCTTACCTTTTTTCTTAATTATTGTTTTGTTATACTTTTCCTTTATGTCAGTTGTAGAGCCCAGTATCTCTGAACTATTTTTCATGCTAAAATTTGTCATTAACGGGCACAAGTTTCCAAAATCAGTAGCCCTGTCAATATTCAGTGTTTTCTGGACTTGCCTTTAATTACCAGGGACATGCACTTTGTGCATCATTCGGGGCTAAGGAAAGGAATCAGTTTTTTATAGATCATACTTTCCCCGTGTGTTCACTGGGTAGATACGAGCTGTGAAACTGCTGAAACTGGAGCTGTGGTTTTTTCCGAGGGAAGTGCCGGTGTCCTGCAGGACCTGCCCTGCCATTAGCAGCGATCCATGGTATCTGATGGAGTCACCGCTGTTACCTGTGGGAGGGCTCCGGGAACAAGCAGAGGAGGGGGCAGGTGAGAAGAGGCGCCATCAGCAGTCTCAGCCTGTGAACCCACTCGGTGTGCCTGCTCTGAGAGCCGTCCCAGGGCTCAGACAGCTTCCTGGCCGTGCTGAGTGCCCGTGTTCCCTCTGGGGCCTGCTCATTGTCCGGGTTAAACACTGCCGATAGATATTTGGGTTGTGCTGCTGCTTTCCGAAACAGTTCCGTGCTCAGCACAACAGCCCGAGCTGAGAATGTTTCGCCGAGTGCGGCTCAGCCTGCAGCTGCTGGTAACACGCACTGTGATTCCCTGGAATGAGGGAATTCCCTGCTTCCCTGCACAGCGCACTCGGGCACGGGGCTTTTCTGTGTGAGAGGGGAAACTGCAGAGTACGGTGAGACGTGGGGGGTCAGGTGTTGTTCTTGGTGTTGAGCCTCTTGCCGCGAGAAGCAGCTCTCCCAGCCTGGGCAGGGCATATGCATCCTCTGCTGCATTCAGAATATCTTACACGTTCATTTCCACAACTTTTAGAATCAAATAACTTCATAAAACATGCATAGAATGAAACTTCCCTTGTGAGTTTACCCACTTTCAGATAACAAAAAGAATCAATATTTGTTCATCTCATCTGTCTGTATCTGCACTGTTTATTCATGCATGCACACGTGAATATGTAAGTTCACTTATTTTTTGCATCAAACTTTGAACAATGTCAGCTTATTTCTATTAATAACAAGCAATACCAGTTTACTTCCATTAATAACTTGAGCAGTATCAGTTTCTTTCCATTAATAACTCTCTGGTAAAGTACAGCTCTGTACAACTAATCAAAGCTCTTTGGAAAAGTGTCTCTCATGGAACACAGTGCTCAAAGCACTAAAATAAGGCAGCTGACAGGTTTAATGGAAATTAATCAGCTAAAATAGAATACACAGTTCTCTCAAGTTGCTGTGTTTCTGCACACCACGTAATGGACTCCTTGCTCATTCCAGATTAATTACTTTATCCAGATACAAAGTAGGTGGATTCCTGACACGCTGGAGTAGCATCTCTTCTCTCAGGTAGTGAAGCACTGATTGTTTTACCTTTTGGAATGAATTTGGCAGGCTCAGGGCTGAACCTGCAGGAATTTTGCTTATTGTGAAAGTGATACCCCAAGCTGAGAAACCTGCAGAGTGGAAAAGTGAGGAGTGTTTTCAACTCTCTCTGGATTGGCCGCTTTATCAAGTAACTACACAAGCTGGTTTTGAACTCAGATTTATATCTGATCAGGATTTTGGTAACTTTTTGCCAAAATAGTTTTGTTGTTACAGTCCTAATTAAACTTAATGATATACTTATGGGCTCTTTTTACTCTAATAGCTTATTCTACGTGTATAAAATAAGTGATACAGGTACAGCCCGCATTTTAGTCTGTGGCATAGACAGAATGTTCTTTTTCTCCTGTATTGAAATGATGCAAATTTGTGTACAGTTAAGTTCCTAAGTGCGTGTTCCTTTGAAACGATGGTATTTGGCCCAAGTGTGGGGTTGGTTGGGATTTTGTTTGAGTTTTTTTATACTGTAGGGTAAGGCATGCTCTTGGCTCGGCTCTCCTGGAACCCTGTAAACCAAATAACTTTGAGGACTGTCCAAAAAACTGCTGGCATTTTTTAGGAAGGCTTTCTTGTGGGATGTTTGTGTCAGCTGATGCAGCCCCTTCGGGAGACTGCCTTCATCCCTGATGTGCCCGGGAGAACCTTTGTTCCAAGGGGCCACCGTGGTGTGGGAGAACCCTTTGTGCAAGAACAAAGGAGGATTGTATCAGCAGCGGCCGTGAAAGGGAGGGGAGGGGGCTCAGGGGCTCTTTCAGAGGCACTGCAGGGATGTATTGACAGCCGCATTTCCCTGTAAATCTCCCTTTTTCTGTATGGGAGCAGGGCGGGAGATAAGATCTCCTTTTATTGTGTGCAAATTCCTAGTGGTGAATATTTGATATGGTTTCCTTAATTAAAACTTGGTGCCTCTTGTACTTTTGTAGCCTAAAGCAAAAAGCCTGGCAGTAGGCTGGACTGTGGTGTTATTCCTGTGCTTTAAAAGCAGCTAAGAGCTTGTGTCTTAGAAATTAAGGCTGGAAGAGTGGCCTCAGTTAGGGCAGGCTATAACGAAAGCTCGTGGCTGGCCAGGGCAAAAGTGCAGGAAATGTAGACGATGAAGCCTGGCAGAGGGAGTGGGTATTGCTGCTTGGGTTCCGAAGTTTGGCAAAATGTGCCTTTAGTGTAAACAATACACGGGCCATACCCAAAACACACCCCCAGTGGAGCCTGGGGAAGTTGTAAGATGGAACAAACCACAGACAGGTGGTTTTGGCTCCCACCTGCAGCAGAGCATCCAGACCATCCCTGCTCCCCTCAGAGAGAGGCAAATCCCACAGCCTCCTGGCCAGCGCGGGTGTCACACTGGGGCTGGCCTGCGGGTCTCTAATGCTTGCGAGTAACCATAAACATTGACGCTTAGGCACCAGTCCCTGGCTGCAGCCCCCTGCTTGGTGCTGCTTCAGCAGGGGAGACCTCCACAGCTTCCAGACTGGAGCCTGAGAGCCCCGCAGCTCTCTGGGGGAGAGGGGGTGGCTGGTCCCCTCTGCCTCGCCTCCAGGTCACGGAATGCTGCTGCCCCTTCTCAGTGCCACTGCTGCCGAGCCTTCCCTGAGCTCACCCAGCTGCCCAGCCCCACAGGGACAGCCTGGGTTTGTCCTGGTGCCTGACCGGAGTGCTGGGAGAGGAGGTCTGCTCAGCCACAACAGGGACTGCAACAGAGCTGAGACTGGAGAACCAGGAATTATTTCTGGGCTCTTCATGATCATCTCCTTCACCACGTCAGGAGACAGCATTCATCACACTGTTGCATGGGGAAAGGGGAAAAGTTCTCCAGGTTCTTCTGTTTCCTTATTAGCTGAGTGCGGTGGCTGCACCCCAGGAAATGATTGTAGCTAAATTGGTCGTTAAGGATCAGAGGAGTGCTGTTGGCTGGGATTTCAGATTATTTGTTGTCCTTTGTCCTTTTTGTTTTGAATGAAATGGATCTGTGTCCCTCAGCAGAGCTGCAGGCCAAGCACTTCATGTGCTCTGGTGCTTCCCTTGGGGGTGGGTTTAGTACTAAGACCCCCTGGCAGTAGTTTTATGAGGAGATTTGGGTGGCAGTGTCCTTACATCCTGCTAGAATTGCTTGGATAAAGACAGTTGGAGTTGTTTGTGCCAAGTGTGGGCGAGCAAGCAGCTGGGTTGACCAGAGTGAAGGTGGGAGGGAGATAAAATGGGAGACCAAAGTGGGCTTGTAACAGGAAGGGGTGTCTGGATTGCTGAAAGCAGAACCTGAACTTCATAAAATAGCAAAGGGAGAAGGAGGATCCAGTGAAAGGTTTTGGTGTCAGGGCAGGAGATTAAGGATTCCATGGCTTCACAGGCGTATGCTGGTGTGTCTGCCTGTAACCATAAGTGTTAATTTTGGGTGGCTGATGTAACTGCTCCCCCTCAGGCTCAAACTGCCTGTCCATGGGCGAGTTCATCCCGAGTGCCACAGGGCAGTGTGTGCCAAGGGCAAGGGCACAGGGGCCCTGTGTGCTCATAACTCTGCTCTGGTCTCAAAGTCAGGGAGTGATTACCTTTAAGTCACCTTTTTAATTACTATACCCTCCACTTGGGGAGGATTTATAATTTTGTGGTGTTGTTGGCTGTGCCTGTAGCTTGTTAAATATGGGACAGCATCACTGAATGGATTAAATTGATTGTCTCTCCAGGCCCCACGGTGGCCTGCGGTGGCTGGGGGTGTGACGGTGACAGAGGTGCCCATTGCGGGCACAGCCACTGCCGGGTGGGGCGGGCTCCCTGCAGCAGCCTGGGACTGGCTGGCTGGTGGCACCAGTGCAGCCCAGCTCTGGCTCCGTCCAGGTGGCATGTCCGTGCCCTTTGCCTGGATGTCCGTGGAGATGGGCACGTCTGGAGAGCGAAGAACTACATTTGTTGTCATCTTCGTGTGAAGCCAATCAACCATTTTGCCTGAACGGCTCAAATAACTACAGTGCTCGCAGTAGTTGGGCATTTTTGTAAATAAGTCCCAATTACCCATTCTCGTTTCCCTTGCAGGGTCAGAGCCTTTGATGGTGAGCGGGAAGCGGCCTCACGATGAGTTACTGGAGTCTGGATAAGAAGAGCTGCCTACAGTACTGCAGGCACTTCCTAGCGGACAACGGCGTGTTCCACGGTGAGTTACAGAGTTACTCTGCATTTTCGGCTGTGCGTGTTGCCCGCGGTCCCCGACACTGTATCCACGCGTGTGTCGCCCTGCGGCCGCTGCTCCCGGGCCGCTCAGCCCGCCGTGCTG
>VWZT01001600.1:178449-205072 GCA_013397055.1 Pachycephala philippinensis
GATCCCCCCGGGGCTGGGTCCGGCCGATCCCCCCCTCCGGTACCGCCGATCCTCCCGGAGCTGGGTCCGACCGATCCCCCCCTCCGGTACCGCCGATCCCCCCGGGGCTGGGTCCGACCGACCCCTTCCCGGTACCGCCGACCCCTTCCCGGTACCGCCGATCCCCTCCGCTGCGGCCGGGGCTGGGTCCGACCGACCCCCCCCGGGGCTGTCAGTGACAGACCCACCGGGGTCCGACCGGCCCCTGGGTCCCGCCCCGTGCTGCCGGTGCTCGTCCCTCCCGTAGCGCACGGCATTCCCGGGCAGGCGGAGGGGACTGGCCGGGAGCCCTTCCCCTCCTTAGGTTCGGCTGCGGTGCTGCCTGAAGCACCGAACCCCGCAGAGGAGCAGCAGCTGCAGCACAGCTGGTGACAGAGCTGCTCCGGGCCTCGGTGCTGGTTGTGCTTTGGATGACACGGGCTCGGGGGCTCCAGCGGGTCTCATCTAATCAGAGAGCTGGACCCCTGTCTGCTGAGGGAGTGACTTCCCCATGCTGTTCTGAGAGGCCCAGATCTTGTATTCTTTATTCCCTTTGAGGTCAGTAATTAAACCCCATCACTTTAGGGCAGATTTATGGCACTATTAATAACAGCAGCATGGAATGGCTATGAATTAAAGCTAGAAATACTCCTCTCATTCAGAGCAAAGGTAATTTTTTCTCTAGAGAACATACATCTCCATTTTCAGTGTGTTTGTCAGGACTGGAGAGGTTTGCAGCCCACTGTAAAATAAACTGTATCTGCATTTTTGTTGCTGTGGTTATGTCACCATCGATGAAGTTAATGGCTTAGTGGGAGAATTAATCATTTGTCAGTCTGTGAATCTTCCTAATGAAAGCCAGTTCAGAGAGAGCCCCGTTTTACCCTGTACTGCTTTTTTTCTTGCCCATGGGCACTTCTAGTTCTATTTGGGACACCAGAAGAATGTTAATAACTTTGTGTAAGTAAGTCTGACAGTGGTGTTGTCACATTAATTCATGTGTGTGCTGCATTTGGGACTTGTGTTAGAGGGAAAGTGCTGTCATCTCCAGGCATAACCATTCTGCTTCTCCAATGAAATGGATTCATTCCTGGGATTTATCAGGCCACTCGTGTGGTCCCACTGGTTTTGGTGGGATTGTGTTCCTTCAGAGTTCCCTGTGACCTTGTGGAAGGGATGTGTTCACCCAGGTGCCCCGAGCACTGTGGCAGTGTTTTGGGAAATGCTTGTTAATCCCTGTTCTCCCCAGGCAGCTCCCTGCTCTCCTGCACCAGTGTGTAACTGGAGCAGCTACACAGATCTGTATTTGCAGCTCTGCTATTCCAGAATAATGCAAGAAGAGTCTGGTCCGTGCTCTGTGACCTGAGGTATATTTCATCACAGAGCAGCACCATGTCTTTATCCTGCTAATGGTGCAAAGGCTGGATAATGATCCATCAGCACAGCATCCAGTAATCCATGAACAGCTATTGAGGGATGAGTCTGCAAAGTGATAATCATCTACAGTCCAAGGCATAATTAGCAGGAATCCTAGACCAGAAAGATTTCATGGCTTAATTTATTTATCTTTGATTCATGACCAGATAAGATTAACTATTTTTCCCTGACAGAATCCATCAGGGCTTCCCATTTGTCTCCTTTAACCTGAGCAAGACACTGCAGCAACAGTTCCTTTCCCTCTGAGTGATTGGAGGGGCTGAGGTCCCCACGGGACAGTGGCAGAGGTGACAGCTCCCACAGCGTGGTGTAGGGATGTGTGCATGTCCCAGGAATCAGCGTGGCGTTCTGATGCTCCAGAGGAGCTGGGTTCCTCCAGGGCCGTGCTGGTAACTCAGGCTGCTCGTACTATCCAAGTGCAGCCTTTCACTGGGAGCAGAGGGACAGTTCAGTTGCATCAGGGCTGTCTGGAGTGATTGTCTGGAATCGAACCTGTGAGCTGGAGGAACTGCTGCACCTCGGGTGCAGGCCAGCTAAAAGTATCCCACGGGGTCAGCTGTGTTCTTAAAAAGCACAGGAGTATCTTTAGAAGGACTGGAATTGTCTGCAGAGGTGCACAAGAGGAATTTTGCTGCCCAGCTGTGCTCCACCAAGAGGTGTTTGCTTCCCACCCTTGTGGCACCTGCATTGCTGTAAGCACCTGAGCAGATGATGTTCCATTTGTTCACCTGCTGCTGAGGAGTTCAAATGCAAGAACTCGTGGACTGCACAAATAAGAATGCTGAAGATCTGTGTTTATTGGGAGTGGTTTGATTGTTTTGTGTAAAAAAAACAAAAGTTGACCAAAAAACCACCAACAAAACCCCAAACAAAACCAAACCTCTCCAAAAAAAGGAAAAAAGGCTCAGCTTGAAGCAGAAACACCCAACACATGCCCTGTTGCAGTGCAGCGCCCCTGCAGCAGGAGGACAGCACCTGCCCCGTGGGATGCATTAGTGTGGGATGTCACATCCCTGGATGTGTTCAAGGTTGGAGCGGGCTCGGAGCACCCTGGGATAGTGGAAGGTGTCCCTGCCCATGGCAGGGGGTGGAACAAGATGAGTTTTAAGGTCACTCCAACCCAAAGCACTCTGATTCTGTGATCAGTCGAAGGAAGGTGCAATTTGGAGTGTTCAGGGGTAAGGTGAAGGTGGTGGTGCCACAAGGCCCAGCCTAATGCAGTTCTGGGCAGCAGTGTTTGAGCAGGGGCAGCTCAGGAGCAGAGAAAAGGGCTACAGAAGTGGAGATGAGTCGGGTTTGTTTAGCTTGGGAAATCAAAGACTGAGAAGGGATGTGACTGCTGGCTCTGAGTGCATTGCAAAGGGAAAGCTCAGGGAGGAAAAGGCTTATTTGAACTGATGGGGGAGGTTGGCACAAGAGCAAGTTGAAAATTGTCCACGAGTGTATGAAACAGGCACAGGAAAAACAAAGGTACTTTGAGTGGGAGATTGACTAGTTTTGGAAAAATTGTTACACCATTGTATTTGTGCTCTTGCTCTGAAGCTGTAAATGTGATGAGCAAGCAGTGTATTGACTAATGGGAAATAAGGCTGGAAAACTGTCTGGGGTCCCAATTCAATTCCTGTGTCCACTGAACTTCCAATACAAACAGCAGTGCTCCCATTCCACTCAGGAAAATGCTGCTGTACATGGATCAGGCTGCTCTCTACCAGGTTTTAATGATGCTTTGAGACATTTGCATGTTGTTAGACAAGAAGTATTGATACACAACTGTGGGGCTTTCCACGGGGCTCTGACAGGTTGTCTTTAAACAATGACTGACATTCGTGTGCATCCACACTGCCTCAGCCTTTTTCATCATTTTATAATTTTATTAGGAAAAGCTGCTAATGGCTGCATTTGCAGGATATTAAAATTCTTATCTGTTTATGTCTGAAATTTTTGGTTACAGAAGTGGAGGTTGCTGCTGTGCCTTGTACTCTGGGGAGTCTTATCTGCCCAGAAGCAAAAATGTCAGTTTTCTTCATCAGCATCAGCAGTGAGATACAGCAGTGTATGTGCACACAGAGAATAACAGACCAGAGACAGGGCTGGGGGTGAGCTGTTTTAGCAGTTTCTGCAGAGCAGAGAAGACAAGCAATTAAAATGTTTGGAATAGCCTTGAGGATTTGATGAACCCACTTTCCTTTCCTTCCTCTTGCAAGCAGTTCCAAAATACAAAGTACAACGTCCCTCTAGCTGTGGAAGAAGAGATCTTTTTTTTTATTTTTGCAGGGGTTTTAAGCTGTAAATGTGCATCATGTTTTGTTTGTTTGCTGGCAATAACAATGTAGGAATGGCTGTGTTGTCAGAGCAAACATCCATCTACTTTGCTACTAGATGGTCTGGGCTAAAATATAAAGGGAAAAAACCCCCAAAGTGTACAGAGCAGCCCTTCCTGTGGCTCCCAGTGCCTCCCAGTCAGCAAGGCAAGTACTTCCCCAGCCAAAACTGAACCTAGGTAATTGCAGTTTTTATTCTTGCATCTGAGAGTTTTATTTTTTCTGTAAGATTTTTGGAATTCGTTCATGCTTGTGACCATCTGTGGGAATTAACTCCAAAACTTGTGGTGGTTGGTGTGTACCCTCAGGTTGGAGGGAAGCAGGAATTCAGGCTGTCGTGGATGGAGCAGGCTGTGTGGCTCCATTGCTCCAGCTTGGAAAGGGAATTGCCTGGAAGGTGGGAGGGGGGCTGAGCCTGACAGGTGACACAGGTCCTTAAGTCATGTTGGGCACATGCTGGTGGCTTTGGCTGTCCAACATCCTGCTGAGGAAACCACGGTGCTTCAGTGACCTTGGGCTTTTCTGCCCAGTGAGAACATAAAATGCCTTCTGTTCTCCTTTTTTATGCAGTCAAACGGTCTATTTTGGTTATTGGAGCACAAGAGTTTTGGGGGAGCAGTCCTAGAGCTTTGCCAAATCGCACAAATCCTTCAGGCCTGATGTTTGCTGATGGGCAGTGCTTTATAATTAGCTCTGCTGAAGCCTTGTGCAAGGCTGGGGGCACAGCTGCAGATGCCAGATGTGGGCTGCAGGATTCAGCCTTTTATCTTCAGAGCTGCTTCAGCTGGAGTTTCATAATGATGCTGGGAAAGCAGAACGAGTTAGTAGTGCAGGAATTTGTGTTTTGGATCATATTCTGATTTGTGTGGTGGAATATCCACAATTCATTCCTCGAGACAAACAGATGTAAATGAAAACGTGTTTGCAAGAAGAGCATTAAGGGATTAATGTATTAAAGTCCGCTTAGGTTAAAAAAGGGCCTAAAATGCCCGAAGAAACTCGCTCTGCTTTGTTCAAGAACTGTGTCTATCTCTGGATCTGTTAATGAAAGGAGGAGTGTCATGTGGGATCTGTCTCCAGACAATGGTTGAGTTCTAAGGCCAAGTATTTTTCCCCTTCCATTTTTGTGTTTCTCAGCTTTCCATAGAACCATATCTTCATTAACGAGAAATGAGTTGATAAAAGCTTTAATCTGATAAAAATGACAAGTTTTCCATGCAGCTGATACAAAGTTTTATTAATTGCTGGCTGACTTTTCACAAGGAGATTGTCTCACAGTTTAGGTCTAAGATTACACTTGGATGATGACTATGAAGATGTTGTTATCTCCTTATTTCATTATCTATTCCCTGTAAGAGGTGTTAGTTCTCTAATCAGCTTTTCTTGCTATTTAGCAGAATTAGGCTTTGTACTGGTTTCCAGCTATTTTGACAGTAATAAAGGAAAACCCAATGAGCTAGAAAATGAACCTTCCTCTGATGCTGTAATTTCCAAACTGTTAGTTAAATCATATTCTCATTTATTGGAAAATGGATGTTTTGCAGTAGAACTTGCAGGGTTGTGTCTGTCCAGTAATCTGAGCCGTGTGAGGTGTGGGCAGAAAACCTAAGTAGGAAAAACAGGAGTGGAGGTGAGGCTGTTGCCTTTCCTGCCAAACCTTAGCTTGGGACTGTGCAATACCCACGGGACAGCAGTGATGGTTGAAAAGATCTTGTCTTACGGTGGTCATTGATGTCAATCAACTACAGGTAAAGGAAAATGAGTTTTTTGTTCAGAAAGCTTGTTTGTCACCATCACCTCTGAGACTGTTAGAACTGTGTGTGCTGTGGCTCTGCAGAGCATTCCCAGCAGGAGCCTGTGACCCCTGGGAGCAAGGGAAAAGCCAAGCAAACTGACAGGGCTTGGGATTAGATGCAAAACCTGGCTTGGCACTGAGAGGTTGTCATGGGGATTGATTTTATTTGGTTTTGGAAGTTGAATAAACCTACAGATATTCTCACACCATTTGGCATATATTATCTGAATTACATAAAGTCCGTATTTGTTTGCTGTAATGTTCTTTTAACCTATATAACATGCTTGAATTTCTAAAGGCATGCAGCATTTAAGCATATCTGGTTTTAAAATGTAGTTTATTTTGGAGACAAAATAATGAAAAATGTATTGGTGGTTGTGTAAGATTTCTTACAGAGCAGCTGTGGTGTTGAAGATGCTTGTGTATAGCTCATCTTATAATTAACAGAATGGTAGGAGTGTGAGTAATTTGCATTTAACACATTCTCAAGTGCAATCTGATATATCAATAATTAAACTGTACAGCAGTGACAGTTTATTTCTTGTTGAATTGCAGCTATAGCACATCAGATCATTTCAGTGTACACACATTGGTAACAGTCCAGAGGCTTCAGAGTGGTGATTTCAGCCGTGAATGTGGTGAGCTGAGCTGGGAACCAGAGCTGGGGTAACGCCGTGGCCACCCCATTTCCCTTGTTCTGACTGGGAATGGGTGACACTCCCCTTCTCAGAGTGGGACTGGTGCCACCTCCTGCCATCCCAGCCTGAGAGTGCCATTAGAACCACAGCTGGGAGCAGCCAAGAGATCCTGCAGTGGGCCTGGGCTCTGGTTTCCCATTCCAGGTGCTGGACATAGTCCATGGATACCCCGCAGAGGGCTGAGCTCTGTTGTGGGGCTGTGGGAAGGCTCTCTGTGTTAGCAACAGCTAAGAAATGATTTCTCAGAAGTAAAACATGTCAACTCCACTTGGATCTTGTCTCCCATCCCACTGAAGTTCTGCAGGCATGTGGAACTGAGAGGTGGGTTTTTTTAGTGGTTTTTTTTTTATTTTCTCCTCTGTCACGTTGTCTCTCGTGTAACTTCTTCCTAGCCTGTGCTAGACAAATTCTGTCTCTTTTATTGCTGTCACAATATTTGGGAATACAGCTGGGAATTCCTTTGGTGTGCTGATGTAGATGTCACTGTGGAAGAGCCAGCTGAAGAGGGAAAGAATTAGAAAATGCAATGAATGAACGATGCGAAGCACTGTATGTGGAGCCGACTTTATTCTTGCTGTGCTTTCCAGCCCTGTGTCCCCTTGGGCTCTGTTGTGAGTGCAATTTATGCGAGTCTGAATGCTTCTGCCCATTGTTCCACGCTGCCTGTAAATCCTCAGATTTTGGGAGCACTGGGATGCCTTAAACCAGCCCAGGCTTTCGCCAGGGGCACGGTGGGTTTCTGTAGCTCCTGGGAAAGTTGGTGCTCAGCACCTCCCGGGGGACCCCCGGTCCTCGGGCATTGCACTGCCCAGGGATGCACAGCCTGAACCAAGTGCATTTGTGCTGCAGCTGGCCTGATCCTGCAGGGTGCCTGTTCCCTGGAGTTGGGGACAGTGGGACAGTGGCAGGAGGAGGGGCACAGAGCCAGGGCAAAGGCACACGGTGCTTGGGGGCTCTCCCCTCCCGCTCGCAGAACCCCTGGCTGCAGATGCCGGGGGTTACTCAGGACTGGGGCTGGATTTCCCCTCCTGCATCCAGCCTGCGTCACTCTGCCCTCCTCAGCCGGAGTGTGGTAATCCCTGCCCGCCCAGCCGCCCCGCTGCCCGCGGGATTTCCCTGCGCTTCCCGGGGCCGAGCAGCGCTGCCCGGCGCTGGGCACGCTCGGTGCCCGGAGCGCTGGGTGCGGGGACACGCGAGCAGCGCCGCTCCGCAGCTGCAGCACGAGCAGATGCTGCCGGCTGCCTCCCAGCCCGCGCTCCTCGGGCGTGAACGAAGTTAGCTGCTCTCGCCTCTGGATTTGTGCTATGGCTCACCGAGGTTTCCTCGCTTGTCCTGAGGAGCAGTGCTCGCCTGTACTTCCAAGGATTGCTTTCCAAATGGGTTGGTTCTGAAGACGTGAAGATGAAACGGAGCCTTTCCTGAAGGGGGAATTTCTGTTCTGCTTGCCAATAATGCATGAGTTACAAATTTAATGGCAGACCTGGAAGTATATAAAAATTTAAGTCCAGAAAAAGGTAAGGATGTTTGAGTTTGGAATGGCCGTAGATCAAGCTCGTAGCATTTCTGGAAATGCTTATAGAAAAATCAGGTAACTTAACCCTTGTGATTGGTAAGTTGGATACAGTGTTTGTGTGGACATTGTTGGTATAACAAATGTGTGTCTATTCCTGAATGTTTAACAAGAAAACCTGGTGGGTTTGTATTGACTTGAAAGTACATTTCTCCATGAAAACATGTATCTTGTATTTGAGATACTGCTCTTATGATGAGGGCAAACTGCACTTCTGTGCTAGCTTAAATTACTACAAATGTGTTTGCCTTGAATAAAAACATTCTTGACCTTTTCATCTGTTGGGAATTTTGCTGTGGCTTTCAGTGGAGAAGAGTTTGTTGTTTTTTTCTAGTAGCACTTATAAATAGTATAACACATTTGCAAATGGTGTGTAAAATTTAAATGAAAGCATTGGATAAAATGTCTTTTCAAGAATTTCAGGAGATGGTACAAAACAGGAGGACATCTTGAATAACTTTCTTCAGTATCTTGTAGTTTATAACGTCTAATTTTGTTCAATTTAAGTCAGTGCTGAATGGAAAGTGGCAATTAGCTTAAGCTTCTAAGTGGATGGAGAGTAAATGCTGTAGAGAGAAGGAGAAATCATGGTAGATTAAAGTTCATTTTTGTATTTTGCTCATCCTTAAGGATGTTGGATTATGTTCTTTTAAAGAAAACACTTAGAAAATACATTTAGCAAAGAGCTTTTTGCCAGAATTGGGTAGCTCAGAAGACATTTTTGTGACAAGATTATCTGTAATCTAAAATCAAACAAACTAATCTAAAATAAAGCCACCAAAAGTCATGGATCATACTTTGAAATATCATCTTGCCCATTATAAGATGTTAAAAAATTTCAGGGCAGTGTTGGGGGTTGATATGCTTTTTTTTTCTTTGTATCTGTCATGGTTGATTTTATTGGATATTTTTTATCTAGTGAAAGTTACTGGGAATAGATAGAGCTATCGTATAAGAAACAGAGCCTGTTTTAGGCAGAAGTGAGTTATTTGTGGATGTCCTGTGGGGAGGGCTGCCTGTGCTGGAGCTGCTGAGCTGCGGTGCCAAACGCTCTCACAGGTGTTGGGTACCCAGAGCTCTCCACGGAGCTTTGCTGGCCGTGGTTAAAGGAGGGCAGGTGTTACTCCATCTGCCTTCCGAGGTGCAGGAGGTAATGGATATGGCCTCATTTAATAATTCACAGCAGCCAGCTCTCCTGGAGGGCTTGGGAACAGGCCTGCAAGGAAAGCATCAGGCTCAAGTTTTGACTCTTGTGGCAGTGTATCTGTAGATAAGCACATTCCACACCAGAGAACTCAGCTGAGGGTGAGATTCTGCTCCTGCATTCAGTCATTCTGCAGTCCCTTCCTTACCCAGATGTAATAGCAAGGCCAAATTCCAATTGGTCATCCTTGGTTGTGGCAGTGCCATCTCTGTGAGGGGAGGCCAGTGAAGGCTGCAGAGCAGTGAGGGGGTGTCCTGGGATGTCCCTGGCTCCGAGGTGACCGGGCCGGGCTCCGAGGTGACCGGGCCGGGCTCCGAGGTGACCCGGCCGGGCTCCGAGGTGACCCGGCCGGGCTCCGAGGTGACCCGGCCGGGCTCTAAGGTGACCTGGCCCGGCTCCGAGGCAACGCGGCCAGGCTCCGAGGCGACCCNCCTCTAAGGTGACCTGGCTGGCCTCTAAGGTGACCTGGCCCGGCTCCGAGGCAACGCGGCCAGGCTCCGAGGCGACCCGGCCTGGTGCAGGCGCAGCCCTCGCGGTGGCTCTGTACCAGGAGTGTGTTCCCATACTGGATGGTGGAAAGAGGTGGGGTGTGAGAGCCCCGTTTTCCAGGCTGGCTGGGACACTGATCACCCTGCACAGCTGGTGTGCCAAAGGGTGCCTGTGGGATAACCTTGGAGAAAGGGATAGCCAGCCCTGGCTCCGATGAGCACCTGCGGGAAGCAGCAGCTCCAGCAGCTCGGCCGTAAGTTCCTGGGTGGCTCTGGCCACTGTGGGTGGGAAAGGCTGGAGCTGGGAGCGGGATCAGCAGTGGGATGTGGGGCACACACCTCCCGTGGGGCTGGGCCTTGGGCTGTGGGTTGTGGTGCTTGGTTTTCTCAGAACACCAGGGATGCAGCTGGCACGACCAGGCTGAGGAACAGCCATCAGCTCCATCAGGGCTCATTCCCTCACCCAGGGATTATGGCAGTGGCCTGTTTAATGCCCTTAATAGTGCTGCTTTGGGACTCCTGTGCCTGCAGCTGTCCAAGCACCTGTAAAACAGGCACTGATATGTAAAGGAATTAGCCTGGAACAGCAGACTGGTCTGAGTGGATATGGAAGGCATCAGTCTCCTTCTGGGAAGAACTCGGTCATCCACAGGGTTTGTCCCAATAATAGCTGAAATCTGTCTCAGCAATAAATGCACTCACAGTAAGTTAGCACATGCACATGGCAGCTTTGGCAGGTTGAAAGCCTCGAGGTGGTTTGGCATGTCCTGAAGAGGTTGCCCAGTGTTGCCCTGAGTGCCATCTGACCGTAGGGTCACGGTGGGGCACCACAAAGTGTCCCTGCCATGGCCCTGCTGAGGGTTCAGAGGGTGCTGGAGCTGGATGCTGATGGCACGGGGCAGTATCTGATCAGTTCTGCAGAGGATGTGGCTGGCCAGGTAGTGACTAGGTTATGTGCTTGCTAACTACTCACTATTCATGTTTTTTGGTGCTTATGAATGAAATCTACTCTTTTTTCAATAAATCTGCAGAACACTGCCATGGCGTGAAGGGGAAATGTTGTTGCTGTTTGCTGAAGAACTGTTGTCTTTCCAAAACTCTGGGGCATAGATTAGAATGGTTGAGGTAACTCCTTCAGTGCTTTGCTGGAGCCTGAGCTGGCCCAGTGCCGTGTTGGGGTCAGCACTGTCACTGTGGTGGCACACAGCAGCTTGGGGACACCAGGGGCTGGTGACCAGAACGTGCTGAAAGAAACCTTCCCAGCTCTGTCCAGCACTGAGCTTGCTGCAGGAGATGTGTGTGCTGTTTTTTCCTCTTTCCTTCAGAAGCTCGTGCCTCGGGGGAGCACGTGCTGCTCCGTGTGCTCCTTGCATGACTCAAGTGGGAGTTGTGAGGAGCCCCAAGCTGGCTTTGCCCCGGGAGTGCCAGCAAAGCCGGCTGTGGGGCAGGGAGCTCGAGCCTGTGCTGTGGCAGGTTATCGATACCAGCACAGCAGAGAACGGGCTCAGAGGTGTTCCCATGTTACCAATAGAAACATTGATCAGCCTGAAACTCAGATGCACAAAACAGCACCATTTTCAGTAATAAAATCACTTCGGTGTTTGAGACTGTCAATTCATTGTTTGCCCACAGATGACTCACTGTCGGTGACTTGCACCGAGGTAATTTAAAATAGAATAGATAAACATGTTTCTTTAGAAAATGACTATTTCTGAGGAGTGTGAATAAATTAATTCATATCATCTGTTGCGCTGCCATCTCCATTCATTACTTTTAAAGGTTAATTAACTTCACCTTCCATTCTATTCTGCTTTTTTCTCCCTCTTCCTACTCTCTAGCCAAGGCCCAGATGTGGCTTTGTTTGGTAGCCTGGAGGGAAGCAGTGCTCCCTCCAGCCTGGCTCCAGGCCCTGGGGACTGGATCCCCCTTCCAGCTGTTCCCGTGCCCTGTCATTCCTCCGCAGGCTGTGGTGCTGGACAGGGGCTGAGGCTGCTGTCACAGTGGCTGTTCGCTGATACATTTGCAGACATCAGAATTGACTGTTTGCACTGAGGCTGGGACAGTTCATCCTCTGCACGTCTCTGTGCGGGCACAGGAGCAAGCTTTAGGAAGGGTCTTTTGGTGGTGGGGTTTTTTTCCTATCTTTTGTTAGATTGGTGAAGTGGGAGATGTGACATATAAAGGGGGTGTGGTGAGTGAGGGGGTCTGCCCTAGCTCAGTACGTTGTGGTGAGAATTGTATTTGCTGTATCATACAACACAGGCAGGCTGAGAACAAGGTCTGGTTCACAGATTTATGATCCTTATTTATGTGCTTATTGATTTTTTTAGAGGGCAGATATGGGATTCTGGCAGAGAAGGAGCTCATGGCTTACTGTTCACCTCTGCATCCAGAGGCATGACTCCTGGGCTGCCTCGAAGGAGGAGCCCCTGTCTTGGCACTGCAGAGGTGACGCAGCTGCAGTGAGGAGGGGTTGCCCCCCCAGCAGAGCTTGCCTGGCTGGGGGAGCCCCCGGGGTTTCCTATGGGATAGGGACACAGACCCTCGGGATGCTGCCTGGTGCTCCGTGTCATGGTCACACAGGGGCAGGGTGCTGCTTGTCCTGAAAGCCACCCCGATCTGGCACAGTGACACTACACACCTGAGTGCTCGTCCTCCCCTTGGCAGGGGCAGTGGAAACTCTCCTCCTCCTTTTCTTCCACCTCCTGCTTTTTCCACATGCTCCGTAGTGTCATAATCAACTGCTGTGCCCTCCCTGCTGAGGGATCCTTGAGAAAGAAAGAGGATTAGGATGTGCAAACTTAACTGTGTTTGCTTAATAAATCTGTGCTCCTTGTTCACCCCATTGATGTGACAATGTGCTTTGGCAGCTGGCCATGTCTGTGCTTAAATGATTGTGCTTTTCAGTGTTGACAAAGGACTAATTCCACAGTCCTAATGGAAAACTTACAGTCCTCAGCGATGCCGGGTTGCAGTGGCACCAGGGCTCTCACAATGGACAGCTCTGGTGGAGTTGTTTCTGAAGAAAGGATGAAACCTGGGCTAATTGCTTGAAGATAATAAGTGGAACTTTGCTGAGCTGTGAGAAGGAGGGGTCCTTGGGCAGGGGTGGAAAACATGCATTATTTATGGTCTCCAACAGGGGAGCACAGCCTCTGTAAAAGGGGCACTGTCCTGGCAGGACATTTCTGCATTGCACAGTGCTCTGTGAAGTCTCAATGAGGGAACAAAGCTTGTGATTAAGGACCATTCAGGCTCTTTTGGGATTATACTGTAGTGCCAAGTTTTTGTTTGGATGCTTCTGGTTCCTTTCCGATGTCTAAGAGCAAAAGAGGAGGGGGCCTCAGTCTGGGAAGGGACTCTGGGTTCTCCCATGGCAAGAATAACTAAGGGCTGTCAAGGATCACCTTGAGAAGGCGAAGAGCAGAAACCTTTCACTAGTAATGCGAAAATAAGATGAGTTATTGGTCATCCTGGAAGCATTGAGCCATACTGTCAATAGGGGAGGCTGAAAGAGCAGGTACTGTGAAATATGTGTTCCTCACACATGACTTCTGTGAGCTGCTGCTCCCAAGTTTTTGGTTTTGTTTTGGGTTTTTTTGAAAGAAAAAAAGATGCCAGCAGACAGTTACCAGGTCTACAAAGAGCTGAAACATGCTGATAGATTTGGTTGTGCTTGGGGTTGTTTCTCCATTCATGGTAGTGTATGGCTTTGTTCTTAAGCTTCACCCTTCTTTTGTTTGTGTATTATTTAGTGACTTTACAAGCCTGAGCTGCTTCCCAGAGTCAGGGATTTCCTTTGGTTAGACACCATTCACAGTTGTTTTGAGTAGTCTCAGCTTGTGTTTGGTTCCTTGTTTTGATGCTCTGCATCTCCAGGGCTGAGATGAATTTCCCGTGCCCTTTTCAGCCTCTGGTGTCTCTGCTGGTGTTGTGTGACTACCTCGAGGGTTTCTTGAGATTTGCAGAAGTGTGAGAGATTGTCCATCTCATGTCCATGGACTTCCCAGAGATTACCATTAAATCCACTGTAAGAAGCTTAATGTGAAATTCCGTGAGCCTGGAAGAGCTGCTGTGAAGCAAATTAAAATCTGGCGTAAAATATGAGCTGTGGCTGTTTAAACCAATCCTGCCTGGGGCCGTGCATTGCCCCAGACCTGCATCTGCCCTCTCTGCCCCCGGGCTTTCTGGCTGTTATGTAACACCCCAACAATCAGCACCCTGATGACATTAGTGGTGTGCTTGGATATTAGTGCTGTTCTGTGGGATTTAGATAAAATGTGCTCTCTGGGAGTGGATGTGGGGAGAAAATGGCTTTAAATGGCATCACTGGAAGGGCAAACTTAGTGCTCAGGATGAGCAAATGATGCAGAACGGGGGGATGAGGAGAGTGCAGACAGCTGAGAACATTTTGGGGTTCTGGGGTTTGCTTTGGGGTTTGGTTGGATCCAGACTGTCTTCACTACTGGGATCGGGACAGTTCAGCTGTGTGCTGGGCTCTGGTGCAGGGGTGGGGGCTTGTTTGGAAAGGACCTTTCAGATCATGAAATCCAACCATCAGAGCAGCAGCACCACTGTGTTCACCACTAACCTGTGTCCTCAAGAGCCACATCCACATGTTTTTCACACACTTGCAGGGACAGTGACCCCACCACTGCCCTGGGCAGCTGTGCCAGGGCTTCACAGCCCTTCACAAAATACGTAGTAAACCCCAAAATACTGAATGCAGGGCAGAAGAGCTGCTGCTGCAGTTATAAAAGTAACTCCTGCATTTTATGGGTTCCTTTTATCTCTTCAAGCTTAATGTTGGCTTAATGCAGTTGATGCCCATCGTTTAGAAACCCAGTTTATATCCTCTTTCATAATTATACTTCTCAGTGTTTGGTAATGCTCTTTATACCTTATTTAATCTTTTTGTTTTGTCAGATGGCTGTAACAGTAAGTCCATAAAAGCAAGACGAGACCAGACCTTTTGTCATTTGGTTGCACTTTGAAATATTAATTTTTTAACATACAGTAGTATAACAGGAAAACAAAAGAACTGTTTGTGGACAGCAATAAGAAACTTGGTTTGATCTTTGATTTTAAAGAAAAATTATCTGTCTCACAACAGTGGTGTAACCTTAATTCTCAGTTGCAGGACATTGTTCCTAAAACTATTAATATATTCACATTGTGCTGTATTTGGTTTGTTAAGGGCTAATTCTATTAATTCACTAAGGGTTTGCTGTGCACACCTGAACTGTTTGCATGTAGCATGTCACACACTCTGCCCCTTGCAAAAATAGCTTTTACTGGCTGTCCTCAAATGAGGAATGAATAACTAATAAAATAATAATAATTGCTTAAAGCCTGATGTACCTGCTCTGGCAGCTTGTTGTGCTGCCTCTCAGAGGCTGATGGAGATGGGGGTGAGATCGTGCTCAGGGGGAGCTGATGCCCCTGTGGAGTAAACTTAGGACAAGCATTAAATTTGTTTAGCTGAGACTTTGGGCCTGCGAGTGACTTAGTGCACAGGAGCCACAGAGTGAAGTGTGTGCAGGGACCTGGAGCTTTTACGTGTTCAAATAGTTAACATCTCTTTGCAAGTAAGGGTTCTTTGAAGGCAGTGCTGGGAAAAAAGAGAATGTTTTAGAAGTGAAATTTCGCCGAAACTCACTAAAAAAGGAAATAAGTTCACCCAAAACCTGCATTCCATCAAGACTTTGCTGTAGACTCTTGACAATAGAGTTTTGCTGCTAATGCTTAGGTAATAGCGTTTTCTTGAATCACTAAACCCCAAAATACAGTAGCAAAAAATGGCCAGGGTATTTATTTAACCTTGGAGAACATGTTTTATGGGAGGGGGTGTTTGCTTCACTGCTGGGATGTGCCCGGTACAGCAAAATGCTCCTCTGTTTGCCTGAAAATGCTGCTCAGTGTAATGTCTTAATTCCCTAAATGATTTCCTTCTGGTACCCAGTGTAGGGTCCTGCACGCCCTGCAGCCTTTGCGGTGAGGCACAGGAGCAGGCAGATGTGTGCTCATCACTGTGGCTCCTGGGAATTGAATTCCGTCGGAGGAATTCCCAGCTCCCGGGACCCAGGGAGCGGCCGTGGCTCGGGAGCGGAGCCGGGAGGTTTTGCGGGGATTCCGGCGGGGCCGAGTCCGAGCCATTCTCTGGTTATTAAAGCCGGGTGCACGGGGATGGATTAGAGGCGAGGGCTGGAGGGTAGCACGGGCTGATTTGGGGGATTAGCGCTGCTGGAGCGGCCGGAGCCGCGGCTCAGAGCGGCCGGCAGCACCGGGTCACTCCGCAGCGGAGCAGTGGGCAGGTGGCACCAGCACCTCCCTGGCACCCCGGATCTCGGGAACATCCCCACCTCCCGGGGGCTCCATGGCTCTCCTCCTGGCCTCGGAGGTCCACCACGTGCTGGGCAGCGTGGCCACTCCAGAGAAGGTCGAGCTGGCACAGATGGGTTTGTATCTGGTTTACCCTTGGGTACAGAGCAGCTCCTCCCCAAAGGAGAGGTTTGTGCTGTTAGGAGTGATTCTCATGGCTGAACTAAAGATTAAAAAGTGCTGTTTGAATTCAGGTCTGTATTGCTTTAAAGAGTTATTTTGGGAGGAAAAAAAGTAGAGTGGTCTTTCATTATTAAATCCCATTAAACTCCAGGATGTCTGTTGGAATGATTTTAGACTGTCAAGTTTGCATAACTCTGAAAACAGAAGTGACTGTAGTTTTCAGGGTTTTTAAATTTTAAATTAAAGCTTTAAATATCATAGAATCATGGAATGGTTTGGGTTCGAAGGGACCTTGAAGACCACCCAGTTCCAAACCCCTGCCGTGGGCAGGACACCTTCCTTATACATTGCATAAGCATAATTTTTTATTAAACTTCCAGATTAATTTTCTTTGATCTTGTAACATAAACGACATCGTGTTCTAGTTTAACTTAATTCATTTTCAGACTTTGGGCAAAAAATGCACAGCTAGTCCTTGTGTTAGCAAAGTATCTTTTAATGGGAATCATGTCTTGCTCTGTATTCCTGGTTTATCTACAGGATTAGACGTTTTTCTGGAACCAGCTTCCCTATTCCTTAGTGAAATCCTTCCTGAACTGCTCTTCTGGAGCTTTATTCTGCCCTGCACTGCTCAATACCTTCCCTGATTCAGATGCTAATGTGTGGTGTCTGGCAAGGGACTGGCATTAGCATACTGAGAATAGCTTTGAAAAAGACCTTTTTTATTTGCGTGCTTATATTTTATAAATAGCCTGAAGGGGAGGATGGGGTGTTTTGTAAATGGTTTGCAGAGCTGAAATCCAGTGGGCCCATGATTGCTGTGGCATTTCCATTACCCCAGTCCCTTCTTGAACGTGGAGTCCTTGTTATTAACACCGACACAGCAGGAATGATGCCATGAACTCTCTTACACGTTTACTGTTCTTTAAATGTTTGAATTCCCATGGTATTTCCTTGGAACTGGGGAAGTGCAAGCAGCAAAGATGGCGCTTCCTGGGGCACTGGACCTACTGCAGGTGGGGGTTTGGGAAGTGGAGGCTGTTGAGATACTGGGCAGGAACTGGGTTTCTTCCACTTTGTGAAAGAAAGTGTTTTAAAATCTATTCCCTATGCCTGAAGTCTGCCTGAAGCATGAATGTGACTGCACCTATAACAATTACAAACGTGATGTGGAAATGTTTAGGCAGTTGAAATGGTAAAGAAGGAACTGGATTGCTTTTTATGTTTTTTATTTTCCCCCACAGTTTTGTTGGCTGCAATCACCTGACTGTGGCCCCTTCTCTGCTTTTCTTATACTGAATAAATGCAGTCTTCTCCGTTCTGCCTTTTGCTGGCTGTCCTCAACAGCATCTTCGTGAAACCAGGGAGTTTTTCTCTGCCAACCGAGCTGATGCTAATAGAGAGACTTATTTGAGACTTAGTTCTTTTTGTAAGACTTTCACCAGTAACTGCTAGCCTTAGGTGCAAAGAAGCAGATTTTCTGTGTTGAGTAGCTTGTTGCTAAACCTCTTAGTGAGCTAAAGCCTTGCTGGAAGTGATCTCTCTATTAGTGAAATCAAAAGGTGCTTGTGGTGTGTGTGCTGGGCTGATGGAGCGGGGCACGTCTGTGTATCCACACACACAGAGAGGGCCTCATTTCTGTGCTGGGACAAGTTGTGTTTGTTTTGGTAGGTACCCAAGGCAAACCTGATCTAAACTCAGTTCCACAGGGAAAGGCTGGGTCTGCCAGGAAAAGGCATTCCTTTTCTTGGATGTACATAGGGAGTTTTAGAGATTATTTTTGCTTCAGTTCATCTTTCTTCTCTCAAGTTCTGAGCTTTCCATCCCTCGTGGTGTAAATGTTTGTCTTCCTGGTACTTTGGGCATCTTCAGATAGATCCAAGTTAATGCTACCCCAGCCAACATGTGGATATGGTCTAACATCTCCTTCTGGCTTGATTTATGTCACATTTGTGGTTTACCTTAAAGCCCTTCCAAACTCACCTTCATTCAGTGTGTGTGCTGATCCAGGGGGTGCCATTATTTATGGACATAATAAAGGACACATTTATTGCACTCATGTGATGCTTTCAGAAGAGTTTGGTTCTGTTCAGCTCAACCTCAGTCCCCTCTTTCCTCCAAGAAAGACAGCTCAGGGAAAAGGCTCCTTCTGATGGGGTTTATTCTGTGTGGGGTTTGCCTTGCCAGCTCCCCATGTGTGAGGGAGCCAGGGGAGGTTATTCCAGGGCCAAGGGCTCTTCATCCCTGGTTTGCCCAATGTGTAGATGCTGCTCCGACTGCCTGTGAGTGTGTCAGAGCTGTTGGGAGCTGGGAGAATAAATAAATCCCAGCTCTGGCAGAGAGGATTGGGAGCGTGGGTTAGTCTTTGCTGTGACACTGAGGAGCACTGCAGAGAGAAGTGCCGGAGAGAGGAAGCGTGATAAGAAATAAAGACAGACCCAGAGAGTTTATTTGGGAGCCAGCCAGAGTGTAAACAAATCACCCAGGGAGGTGAATTTGGAGTGATACCAAGTGAGAAGAGACTGTGAATGGATAAAACCAGAAGGTAATTTAAGAGCATGGATATATACTGAGATCAAGAGGAAATGTTATCTTGATCCTTGTGTTTGGAAGGCTGCAGGAGGGAAGATGTGAGATGAAATGGAAGAAATGCGTTTATTTTAGTCAAAACACAGAGGGGAAAAAAGCCTTATCATCTGGGTGGGATGGGTGGATAAAAGGAAATCACCCCAGTGTGTGCTCAAAGGTTGGTGGCAGCATGGAGAGGGTGTGCATGTGTGTCTGTCATTCTGTGAGCAGCTCTGCCAGTGTCACAGCACCAGGGACAAACTCCAGGGTTACTGAGCCCAAACGACTGCAGGGTTTGAATGAGGATCTCACCAGTCCAAATACATGGAGTGCTGGGGTTTAAAATTACAGAACTGTGTGTAGTAATATAAAAACTGTAAATAAGATAAGCATGGAACAACCAGAAAATATTTTCCTTCAACACAGATTAAAGCTTTCTTTGCCTCCTTTGTTGTGAGGGTGTTCTGACAGATGATCTGTTTCATTTTCCTGTGTGGAGAAGGTGGCAGTGAAGAAGCAATAGTCTCCCAGCACTGCCCACTTTCTGCCATTCAGGGTTGAAGTCAGGGCTGTTGTGTGCCTGGCAGATGCTGGAAGCCCGTTAGTCATGTCATTAGTGGATGAGGTGGCCGTTCAGTTGAATTTATTCTGCTCTGCCTCACAGTTGAAAGATGCATGAGTGTGATGCAGTCTGGGACGCAGATGGTGAAGCTGAAGAGTGGAAGCAAGGGGCTGGTCCGTCTCTTCTACCTGGATGAGCACAGGACCTGCATCCGATGGAGGCCCTCCCGCAAGAGCGAAAAGGCAAAAAGTAAACTCCTCATGTTCCTTCTCATTTCTGGGGCAGTTCAGCATTAGAATGTGAATTACAGAGCTACGCAGGGGCTCATGGACTGATGGGAGACACTTGGTGTGTGTCTCCCCTGCTCCCTTTCTGTAGCCTCAGCCCTGTGATGTTCCAGGGAGCGCTCGAAGCCTCCGGGGCAGCCGGCACTTGGCACAGCCACGGCAAGGAAAACCTTCAGTCCAGCAGGGCTTTGGGATGTGAAGATGTAACATTAATAAAGTGTAATGCCTCTGAGCCTGAATAACTCAGAATTGTTAGAAGCAGGAAGAGGCTGGCTGGCTGTCCCAGTGTGTCCTTTTGTTTCCCTTCCCCCCCAGTTGTCATCGACTCCATTTACAAAGTCAGCGAGGGCCGGCAGTCGGAGATCTTCCACCGCCACGCTGAGGGCAGCTTCGACCCCAGCTGCTGCTTCACCATTTACCACGGCAACCACCTGGAGACCCTGGACCTGATCACGTCCAACCCGGAGGAGGCTCGCACCTGGATCACGGGGCTGAAGTACCTCCTGGCCGGGATCAGCGACGAGGACTCGCTCGCCAAGCGCCAGAGGACGCACGACCAGTATCCTTTGGGAGCCAGGCCTTCATCCTGCTTCATATTCCTGCCTTGCTTTTAGTCCCTTCAGCACAGGGTGTCCTTTCACCTCCTATTACGTGACCAAAACCCTTCCACTGATTGCGATGGAAACCTGAGCAATGGGTTTGACATGGACACTTTTGTGTGTGATAAAACATGGGCTGTGCCTTAGGGACTGGATCAAACTGCATGGGGGTCAGGGGATAGGCTTGCATTTTGTTAATGAATTCGTTTTTGAAGGGGCAAACCAGTTATTTCTAGTTATCTCAGTAACTCCTGGCCATCTCTGTTTCTCTTGTGTATGTCTGTGTCCTTCCCAGCCTTCACTGTTTGTCAGGAGCACAAATCCTTAAAGCTCTTAAATGTTTGTTGTAGAGCAGTACCCAAATTGACCCTCATGTCCACTGAATATTTTCTTCAGGTGCCTTTTTTTCCACAACAGAGCTGACTAAAATGTTACACACAAAGAACAGTTTTCTCCCTAAACAAAAAAAGACCCCAAAACCCAAGGTCATCTTAATTAAAACTGTAACCTGTCTATTCTTCTGCATCATGGAAATCTCCAGCCGTCACTTGTAAATACTCCTGGAGAATATACATATTTCAGGTATTTGTAATTTCTATTTCCAGTGTTTGATTCTGATCCACAACAGGCACAGGTCCATTGGGGTTGTATTGCATGCTCTGTTGCACATGTCCTCAGCTTGCTATATTTAACCATGACTTTTCTGAGCTGCTCCTATCTGCTGTATCTTCTCTCCTGGTGAAACATCACTGCAAGTCCTGTTTGTTTTATCCAGTGTGGCAGCTGGGAGACTGCACACAAAATGGCCCTGTGCCACTCCCAGCTACTTCAAGAACTTAACAGGAGGTGCGGAGGGATATTTGTGCAAGGAGGGGGTGAAAGGAGACGGTTGGGAAGTGAAGAATAGGTAGAATTCAGGTAGAATGAAGGGAGAGGTGGAAGAAGATCCCAGAGTAAGCCCAGCAATATTTGAACACTTCAAAGTACATTCTCAGGGGAGGAACCAGTAGCAGGAATGGGAGTGCAGAGGGGCTGGTGTGGTGAACTGAGCTGTAAATAATTGCCATAAACCAGTTCTGGTTTTAAGCATTTGACTGAGCTGTAGTAAGGGCAGGGGCAAAAAGGATTCTTTCCTGAGCTGCCCTGCCTCCCTTCTCCGTGAGGAGATCTCCCGTGGTGCCTGTCCTTGACACGCTGGCAGCTGGGTGAAGCAGACCTTCGAGGAGGCTGACAAGAACGGGGACGGGCTGCTGAACATCGAGGAGATCCACCAGCTGATGCACAAGCTGAACGTGAACCTGCCCCGCAGGAAGGTCCGCCAGATGTTCCAGGTCAGTGCCTGGGGCACGACTGGGCCAGTTAAGGTCCATTTCTGGGCAGATCCAGAGCAGGATCTGCAGCTTGGGACTAAAAACCCCATCCTTTCCAGCACCTCGCGGGCTTTTTCAAAGTCTTACCTTTCTGTAGACAGAGAGGCACCAGAACATTGTTTAAATGACATGGAGCACACAGAAGACAAGTTACCAATGTTACTCTTTCAGCTGCACTGTTGGTTTCAGCTCTGTGAACTGAATTGTTCAATGCTGGCATTGATGGACAATGAAGTTACTCTGTTGCTATTGAAATATTTTTTCATTTCCTTTATGGAAAATTATTTAATAGAAACCGGCTTTATGCAAGTAATTAGGTTTTCTTTAACAATTTCCTCATATTTAGCCATTTAGAGTTGATTGATTTAGAATAAATTTTTTACTTCTGTTGTCTGAAAACAGCTCTCATTTTCCACCAGTCCTTGTGTTTACTGTAGGAAAGGAAAGATAAGCCAAGGACATAATGGAGAGCAGAAAATGTCTCCTTCACTTTTCCAAACCAGTACCAGCTCAAAGCTGGTTTGCTGTAAAATATGGGAAAGTTGAAGAATCTTCTATGGTCAAAAGTGCTTTGTCTGGCAGAAAATCCCCATTAGAGATACATCTTTGGAGTCTGGAGTTACTCCCAAAGACCTGGAGTGTGGAATCTAGTGGGGTGGTGTTGCAGAGATGAATTTGGGTTGTACTTCTTCCCACGCATTATAAATGTCATTTAAGGTATGTAATAGATATAGAATGATTAAAAATCCCATTCAACACCATTTAGCTGGGAATTCTTTTCCTCTCAGCTGACTTGCTGTGATAGGAGTTTGCAGTTCTTTTTTGCATGGAGACCCACACAGTGCCTGCTAGCCCTTCTCCAGAATATATTCTTTGTTTTGAAAATCCAAAGCAATCCTCTTAGGCAGATGTTCACAGGCAAAAGCTTGTATTAGTGTGTGCTAAGTACTGTTTTCTTATTTTCCTACCTCTGAGGAGAGACAGAAAATCAAGACTGGAGATGCTGGGTGTATGTTTTGGTGTGGAGTCTCAGTGCTGCTTCAGAGTTGTCCCCTCTGCAGAGTGCTGCTGGGGCTGAGTGCTGCACATTAAATTAATGTGCATTTAAGACTGATGTTGTCCTGAATGTTTTAAGACACCAGACTGTTGTTGGGGAAGCCATGGGGTGATATTGTTATGCCTGTTGCTGTGTTTTAATCCAGGATAACTGCAGGGCATATAGGAGGGCAAGAGATCAGAATAAAGCCCAGGGTGAGCCTCTTTATGGGGGAAATAAATTTGAAATTAAAGAAGGAAATTAGAGTCTCATAGGGAATCTCTGGCTTTAGTTTAGGAACTGTTTTCACCAAAAACTGGAGAGATGATGATACAATTTTGCAGTTGTTTTAGCCTCTTAGAATTTATTCGGAACAGTCTTGCAGACTAGAATTTATTACATTTTTGTTGGTGTACACAAGTCCTGATCTGTTTTATTCCCCGATTTCTCCTGTGTTGAGCATGTTTACCTGAGTGCCTTTACCTCTTAGGAGGCAGACACGGATGAGAACCAAGGAACCCTGAACTTTGAGGAATTCTCCGTGTTTTACAAGATGATGTCCCTGCGTCGAGACCTCTACCTGCTGCTCTTGAGCTACAGTGACAAGAAGGATCATCTCACTGCTGAAGAGCTTGCCCAGTTTCTGAAGGTGGAACAGAAGGTATGGCAGTATCTGCATCCACGTCTATGGCCGTGTACTTACATTGCAGTGTGGGGAAAGGATCTTATGGAAAATAGTAACTTGGGGTGAAGGGCAAAGCACAGATGTAAAAGAAGAGAATTCTGAAGGTTTTATTGCTTTTTGAAATGCTTCTAGAAAGAGTTTGAGCTGCTTTGGATGGTTTTTGAAGTGCCCAGGATAGTGGTGTGAGAGGGTGCTCAGGGAGCTGGAGCAGGAAGAGGAACACGTGACAGAGCGGGGGAGCTGTCTTTGGGGGTGCACAGGGACACTGTGGCACTCCTGAGGGAGCAGAAACGCCGAGCTGACTGTCAGCTCTGACACTCTGCATCCTCTTTTTGCTCTGTGTGCCCTCCTGAGAATACGGAGCTGTCGGGGGAGCTGCTCTGCTCAGCACTGCTCCAAAACCAAACCATAAAAAGAGTGAAACCAGGAGCTCCTGCAGATGAACCTCCTGGCTGGGCAGGTTGGAAGCACCTTGCCCTCCTGTGCCCCTTCCCAGTCCCCAGCACTGGGAGGTCAGGGAGATCCCCCCGAATGTTCCCAGTGCCAACAACACCCTGGGGCAGGGCAGCAATGCCCCAAAAGCTGATCGTGCTCCCAGCCAGGAGGCAGCTCCCCAGCGCCCTCACCCAAACAGCATTTTGGTTTTGCTGTTGTCTGGATGCTTGGAAATCTGTGGACAGTCTGTCCTGCTCCATCTGCTACTCATTTGGCAAGATGTTCAATATTCTGCAGCCTGAGGACAGAACAAAAGCGGGTTGGGGTTTTCGTTAGCTTGCTAAATTGGCTTCTTTTTTAGGAGAACTCCCTGTTTAGGAGAACACCCCATATTATTTTTAGTGGAGTACTTTAAAGTGTAACGAAAAAATGAGTAGCCAAAGTCATCATCTCTCAAGCTACAATTAAAAAAGCACAAATGAGTGGACTTTTCCCCAGCAGATGCAGCTTTAGACTAGATGAGACATTTCCATTCCTAGAGCACTTGAGAACCCCACACTGGGCCAGCAATGAGCCATGGGGGATAATGGAAAAGTTAATTTGAGCCAGCTCATACCAGAACAGGGCCTGCTCTGAGCAGTGTTTGCATCAAACACCAACTGGATTGTTCTTTTTTCTATTATCCTGTGTAATTCCTGCAGCATCTTAGTTGGCTTATCTGGGACAGTGCGAACAGGATGATGGCACAAGTAAAGTGCCAGAGGTCTGAGTGCCAGAGTTGTCTTCCTGTGATATTGGTAGTGGAGAGATGAAATCCACCCACTCCTCGTTCTTCCTTTAGCTCTCTACAACTCAAGGCGGTGAGGAAAGATGAGTGATGGAAGTTACTTGTTTCCTTTAGTTCTGAAGGAAATACAAGTGTCTACTTGCAAGTGCCCCACAAATCAGTTAGAACCTCAGCTGTGGGCTAGCTGAAGCTGTTGACAAAATTCCTTATTTGTTTCAGAAAAGCTGCTGTTTTTCATTTCAGAATTTAATTATTTCTCTCCTAGCCTGTGTATTATAGTGAACTCCCTTGGAAGTAATGAAATCATAGGAGTGGAAAATGCATGAAAATGAAATCAAAGCCTGCCAAATCTTTTTGCATGTCTAAGAAGATTATATTAAGGAATATAATGTGATAGTTCTCATTTCAACAGTATTGGCCAGTACAACTATTAAGGCTGCTAAACAGCTAATTTTAATCTTGAGACTAAAATGACATAGGTTTTAATTGATGGCTACCTCTCACTCCTATTTGTCTCCTCCAAGTTAAGTAGATTTTCACATGCTGGTGACATGGCATTACAAATAAGTGTACCACCACTGTTGGTTTTGTGCAGATGAATAATGTGACACCAGAATATTGTCTGGACATCATACAGAAGTTTGAAGTGTCAGAAGAAAACAAGAAGCAAAATGTTCTTGGGATTGAAGGTAAAAGTTTTGATGTCAGAGTGAGTTTTGTCTTGCTGTACTGCAGTGGAGTAGAAGTGCTTTGATGGTGTTTTGGTGAGGCTTTTGCTGTTTGCCTGTGACACAAAGTCCCCTGGATCAGCAGTCGGGAGCGTGGGTGCGTTTTTGTGAGCCAGGGGGGAGATGTGAGTAGGTGGGGTGAGGCAGCAGCTCTCCAGCCATCCATCACAGCATCCTCCAGGAGTGGGGATGGATGCCTGAGGCTGTGGGGATTTATTGCTCACTCTGTGTTTGTAAGACAAATGCAAACTGTCCTGTACCAGGGAGTTTATGCTATAGCCTGCTCCCAGTGAGGTAATGAAAGCCAAGGGTTCATTCTGCCCTGGCTCTGGAGATCTGGGATCCTGCACAATCCATTCATTTATGCTTCTGTGAAATACAATATGGATAGTTGCATTTTCAGTGGGTTTTGATACCTGATTCACACTGTTTGTGAAAGCAATTATAAATTGTATGTTTATTCAGAATCCAACTTAGTATCAAATCAGACTCAGAGCAGGGATGAAATAGATTAAATGCCATGGTGAGTTCCTTTGCCCAGAAGGAAGCTTCCATGGAGGAGCATAATATACATGGTGATTTGGGGAGGGGGGACGTAGGAATCTTCCTCCACATGGTATTTAAATCCTGGGTATGGCCTCTCTTCAAAAAGCTTCTGATGTGACCCAGGGCGCTGCACTCCAACTGAAATAAGGAAAGTAAAACAAACAAGCTGTGACACTTAAAAAATATTTCTGCAAGCATTTCTGCTCCTCTTAACCTGCTGCTCCTGCTTTTATCTCTGAGCTGCTTTCAGGGCTGGTATTGTTTGCACTGTCCTTTGCAAGTATTTTATATGTTTCATTCTTAAAGGAGGTATTTTAAAAACTTTCTCTGTACAGTGCTGCTCTCATTTAGAGGGTTATAAATCAAGTACCATCTTCTTGAATAAACTTGCAGAAGAAAGAAACACTTTTTCACTGTGAAGTGAAGATGGCTGGGTCAGTGACTTGGCTGCTGATCCACGGTTCTCCCTTGGGTGGCTGCTGCCTTGTGTGCCCCCATCCTCACTCAGGGCACTGCCATTCACAGAGTGCCAGCGAGGAACTCTCTTACAAACAAGGCATTTGTTCTGAGTCAGTCTGGCCTCCACTGCGTCCTAGGGTCTGTACCCACTGTCAGACCTCAGCTCTGGGAGGATCTGAGCTCTGGCTGTTCTCTCTGCCGTGTCAGTGCACGGTTCCTGCCGTCCCCGTGGCTGAGTGTCCCTCTGCCCCCAGGCTTCACCAGCTTCATGCGCAGCCCGGCGTGCGAGGTGTCCAACCCCCTGCACCGCGAGGTGCACCAGGACATGGAGCAGCCCCTGTGCCACTACTTCATCGCCTCGTCCCACAACACGTACCTGAGCGGGGACCAGCTGCTGTCGCAGTCGCGGGCTGAGATGTACGCGCGGGTGCTGCAGGCCGGCTGCCGCTGCGTCGAAGGTGGGCTGCGGCTGGGGCTGGTGCTCCCGGGGCTCGGGCTGCTGCTCCCGGGGCCGGGGCTGCTGCTC
>VWZT01001604.1:0-27786 GCA_013397055.1 Pachycephala philippinensis
CCTCCTTTTCCCCCTCCAGAAATCGGCCCTTTCATTCTGCTCCCACTGGTACCACCAGAGCTCATTCCCCCCTTCACACTTTTTATGCTTCCAAAGACTCCAGGAGCTCTGGCATTGTGGTCAATGACACCTGCAAGGAATGGAAATTATGTTCAATTTATTCTTTTTACCCCCAAAAATTCTGAGCAAAATTGGTTTAAGCATCATCCTTCCTACCCTGGTGGTCATGAACTTCCCTTTGAAGGGGGCAACAAGAATCTCTGTCAGTAGAGATCAACCTATGGAGTATTTTCTCATTTTTCTGGGGTTTTTAGCTTTTTTTTAAACATAATTTATGTCTTATTCCACCCATGAACCCTCAGTGCAGCCCGTCCTTTATGAAGGTCAAGACTGTTTTTCTCTCTCCTTCAGCTTCCTCAACTTTTCCACAAATTTTAGGACTAGTTTTTATTTCCTTCTGCCCTGCATCAAACAGACCTATGGATTAAATGAGGTGATTCCCATTTCCTCCAAATTTGGTGGGAATTAGCCAATAACTCTAAAGTCAGTTGTTACGTTAATGTGTGTTCACAAACTCCCCTTTACATCCTTTCCTGAATTAAGATGGGAACTGGGATAGTTTGTTCCAATGGTGTTAAGACCACAAAGTAGGAACAGTTTCCTTTAGAAAACCCTGAGAAAATCCTCGGGATACTCACAGATTGTGGCCGGCGATCCTTCCTGGATCCTGTGGAGGAAAAGTGACATTGAGGTAAAGCAGCCAATACAATCAGAATTAAAATTCAGGTTAGGTTTTATCAGTGATCTGCGGAAAGGTGACTCCTCCCAGGCCCAATCCATCCCAGAGATCCCAGTGACAGATCACATGCTGCTTTGTCCAGGTGTTTCACCCAGGATGGGTTTTGCCCCCACCTGTTCTCCTCCTCCTCAAGGAGGGATCGATACATGGCGATCTCAATGTCCAGGCTCAGCTTCACATTCAGGAGCTCCTGGTAGTCGTGGACAAGCTGAGAAAGGTCATCCTTGGCCTGCTGGAGAGCGTTTTCCAGCTCCTGGAGCTTTTCCTGGCCATCCCTAATGGCCGAGCTCCCACGGTGCTCAGCATCTTTAATGGAGTCCTGGAGGCTGGAATTCTGCAGAAGGAGCAAAGGGAATGTGACCGTGTCCCCTCTGTGGGGAGGATTTTATCACAGAATCATGGAATATCCATAGTCAGAAGGGAACCACAGGAATGATCAAGTCCAACTCCTAGCCCAGCACAGGAAAACCCCCAAATCCCATCATTTTTAAACCCTCCTGGCATTCCTTGGAAATCAAAAGGCTTTCCTCAATGACAGAACACCGAAAATACATTAGACTGGGTAAATTAACACAATTAAACCCCAATATAGATCCCAAAAATCTAAATCTGCGTCATTCAGAAGAGAAAACTTCATCCCTAAGTTTGCCTCCAAAGGACTGGCTGCCTCACACTGCACTGAGATCCCAGGGAAAAGGGGCTTAAACCATTTAGTCCTGCTGGAAAGTATCAGCTTTACCCTTTTCCTTGCAATTTCAATTTCTGGTTGGAGCCTTTGGATCTTCCTGGCGAGTTCCTGAATTTCCTGGTGACTGTTCCTCAGCTGCTCTTGTTGATTCACCCACATGATCTGCAGGTCCTGGTACTGATGGGAAGAGGACACAACACATTTTTGGTTTCTTTTCCAACGAGGAGATCTGTGTCCCCATTTCCCTGGTGTCCACTCACCCTGCCCCGGTACATGGCGTCCACTTCGGCTCTGCCCCTCTGGGCCATCCCTTCATACTCCTGCCTGACCTCCTCGATGATTCCATCCATGTTCAGCTCCCTGTGGTTGTCCATGGACAGAATGACGTCAGTGTTCCCGACAACGGTTTGCAGCTGGGACAGCTCCTGCGTGGAAAACCAGGTTAGGGATTTTAACAGTCCCTGTGGTCAGTCCAGGTCTTTATGAGGAAAAAATGGGACCTTGTGGCCGATTTCCCACTGGAATTTCTCCACCTGCAGCCCCCAAGTACCACTGTACCCCCCCACACTTGGAATTTTCAAGGTCTACCAGCCTTCAGGACACACCACACCCCTTTTCACTCACCAAAGGCTAAGAATAATTAATTCTCCAAGCCAAAAAGTCCCATCCAACCAAATTTATGGGAATCTCCAGAAGACATGTCCTTCAAGACCTGAGGGTAAGATTTTAATCACTCACAGCTTCATATAAACACCGGAGGAACTCCAGCTCCTGCCTCAGGATATCCACCCGGACATCAAACTCCATTTTTCCCATGTATGCACTATCCAGTTCCTGTAAAAAAAACCAAAAACCATTGGAATATTTGTATTTTGTTGATCCAAATGCTCCACTGAAGTTCAATTCTTGGGATATTTCCACTAAGCCTTAATTCCTGGGATCAAATAATGGCCCTCCTTATTTGATCCATTGAATGGATCTCAGATTTCATTTGAAAAGCAACAGGAACAAAGGGAAAGTGTTTAAGATGGAAAAAATTGGCTGGGAAATGGGTACCACAACTGCAGCAATAAATCTGTTTTTGGGGAACATGAGAAATGGGAAAACACCATTTTTATTCATTATTCTAATAAAAAGTTGCCTAAATTTTCTCTTCTCAGATAGTTTTTATTCTTCTAACCCATCTACAGGCATTATTTAAAGTAATAACAATATTCCACCCGGACTGGGATTGAATGAATAGGGAAAAACCAGCACTTTTTAGATATTTGTCCTACAAAGGACCAATTCATTCTCTAGAGGAAATAATTCCTCCTCAGTCTTGTTCTGGATTTCAGTTAAAATTAGACAAAGCTCAGCAAAAACTTCAGCTTTTGATCACCTTGGCAACCACCCAGATATTTTTTTATTTCTGAGACTTCTATTTTGCTCAGGGTCTCAGGTTAATTCACCTTTTTAAGCTCCACAAACTCCTCCTCCTTGGACGTGCGTTTGTTGATCTCGTCCTCAAATCTGGGGGAAAGAAGGAGGTAGATTATTATCAATTATCTATTATTAATTGTTTAATTAATCTATCCATTATCTTTAATTATCTGTCTTAATTTTTAAGTCAAGTTGATCAGTAAACAACAGAATCACCCAAAGACTGAATGTATCGAGTTTTCATTTTACTTTAATTGCAATTTCTGGCAAGCACAGACCCTCTGCAAAAAGAGGCGCTAAAACAGCCCAAAAAATGAGGTCAACACAGATCGGTCTTAAATTTAGTAATTCTGAACTAAACTTTCCATTTTTCAAAGCTGTGGATGGACATAAATTATCCAAGCCAGAAAAGGTGACCCCAAGCTCAGCTCTGTCCCTCCCCACCAGCGCCCCATAAGTGGAATCCTGGGTCACTCACTGCTGAGGGGGAGAAAGGAGAGGTGGAGTGTGGGAAGGAAAAATGGTGGGAGAGATCATCACAAACTTTGATTTTCCTCTCATTTTTGGGAGTTCAACCCTTACCAAACTCTTCTAGCACCAAAGTTGTAATGCACCTGCAGCAGAGCAGGGCTAAGAAACTCCAAACTCCTGCAGATGCAAAGCTGAACTTTGCCACCCAAGGCCACAATGAGCATCACCTGGGAAAATCCCAGCACCGGTTTTCCCAGATTTGTGACTATTTACCTGTTTTTATAATCCTCAACAAGCCGGAGCATGTTGTAGGCTTCAGGATCCAGCTGCTCCTTCTGGCTCTGGAGTGTCTCAAGCTGCCGCTGGAGGTTGGTGACGTAGGACTGGAAGAAGTTGTTGATGTTCCTGCGCTCCTCAGGGCCAGAGCTTTGCTGCTGCAGAAGTTCCCACTTGGCCAAGAGTGCTTGGTTCTGCCGCTCCAGACATTGAACCTGGAAGGGAAAGCGGATCCATTCCTGGAAGTGTCCAAGGCCAGGTTGGATGGGACTTGGAAAAGAGTGGTCCAGTAGAAGGTGTCCCTGCCCATGGCAGGAACTGGGTGAGCTTTAAGGTCTGGAAGGGACTCAAATCACTCCACGATTTCTATAATATTGACCAGGTGATAACCTGGACACCCAAAAGTTTGGGAGGGAAAGAAAAGAGTCACAGACACACTGATTTTTCAGGACTATGTAATCTTAAACCTCCTGAGTGTAACCAAAACCTTCTGTCCAGTAAAACAGGAAACCCTGAAGTCTCCACATGTAACAGAGAGAAGTAGAGACAGAGACACCTCCCAGATACCACCGTGGCTGGTTTGAGTAGAAGCAGAAAAGAAAACAAAACTGGAGAGATGGAAAGTCACAAAAGAGGTGAAGATGGACCACCTAGAAGAGGGCAGGGCTTCCAAACCAAGGACTGGTTTGTTTAATAATTCAGAGAAATTGAATTCACTTGCAATTTCTGGCAAGTGCAAACCCTCTGCAAGAAGAGGCACTAAAACAGCCTCTTCTGGCAAGGTTTAGCTTTGCTTGAGAAAAAAATAGGAACTCATCAAGATGTCCAAGTCCATCACCCATTTTTCCTACTGGTATCAACAACCTCCAGGCATGGGAATATAGGAATATGTATTTCCAGAAACCCCTTTCCTCAAAAGGGGGCTGAGTCAATGTGCCGGTGACATCCCAGCAGTTCATTGTCCTACCACAAAAGACAACCCCGAGATCTTTATCCCAGGGCAAAAAGTGATTTACACAGAGGCTTTTACGGTGGCCCATTGGGAGCTTCCCACCAGCCAGGAATTCGGCCAATGCTGGGATTTTTGGGAGGAGGAGATGGAACATGAAGGTGTCCCCGTGACTCACACCCACCTGGTACCTCCCCCCTTCCTAGACAACAGGACAAACAGAGACCAGGACTCACCTTCTCGATGAATGATGCGAATTTGTTGTTGAGAGCTTTGATCTGCTCCTTCTCATCCGAGCGCACTCGCTGGAACTCAGGGTCCACCTGGAGCTGTATTGGCCTCAGCAGGTTGGTGTTGACATGGACCTCCTCGATGCCTCGGAGGACTCCAGCCTGTCCCAGTCCCTGTCCAGCTCCTTGTTCCCCTACTCCAAGGCATCCTCCAAGCACCTCCCTTCCTGAACCTCCTCTGTAAGTGCCACCAAGCCCTGTTTCACCACCTTGAAAAGCTCCCACGAAATACCCTCTTCCACCAAAGCCCCTCTCAGGTTGTCTCCAGCCACCAAACCCAAGGTATCTCCCATATCCTACTCCTTCTCCTCCGTAGCCTCCACCAGTATAGACATTCCTGAACCCTCCGAGGTTGTGGAGGCTCCTGCTGCCATACCCATGCCCAAACCCTCCAAATCTCCCGTCTCCACCACCCAAGGTCCCGCAGTGAGCAGAAGAAGAACTGAAACTCCCATCCCCATATCCGGAAAAATATCGTCTCATGGCAGCACTTCCAGGTGGGAGAGCTGGTGGAGGAGGCAGTGAAACAGGAGGACAAATCAGAGTGAAGGATCCTCAGCTACTCCAGAGGAGGATGGATGTTGTCCTTTATATGTTTTGGAGGAGCTTGTCTCCATTCCGTGGTAATTAGCAGGTCTCTAATGTTGTTATTGGGTTTGGTTCATCAGGCAGCAATTAATGGCTGCCCGGAGAGGTCAGATAAACACGACACCAGTGGGGCAGTTATGAAATTCCCCAAATCCTGCCTGACTCATGAGCTTTGCTGACAGATCTCCTTATCTCATTAGCCTCCATCCGTAATTACAGTTACCCCTGCTCATCCCACAGCTCCTTTTCTCCCACATTTCCCCAGCTCTTTTGGCATTTCAAGGGGCACAAAGCCCTGATGGGCCTTGGGGGTGTCTGACCTCCCTTTACCGCATCCCCAGGAGCACCTACTGCACCCTTTGCTTCCCGTTCCCGTTCTTCTCTCATTCCCAGAATACCCAAGAGCAACTTTTACTTCTTATGGGGAGGATCCATACCTCTCCCCACCTCTGTGCCAGACTCTACCTTTCCTACGTTCAGTGGCCATGGACATATGGAAAAGCTTTTGGGAGCCAAATCCTGCTGCTGGCAGCACCATTTGGAGGCTCCAGCCTGGATTAATTTCTTGAGAAGACACCGAGATGTGGTTCCTCCAAAACCACCTCTGGAACCACTTTCCTATGGGAAGAACCTCCTCTTTGTCCCCTACACGACTTTAGGAGGAGCTGGACTTCACCTGGCAGGATCCTCTTCCTCCCAAAGTAGCAGGATGAAGCCAGGCTGGGAATCCGTCAGTTATGTAGAGGTTCTGTGGTCAGGGCTGTGCAATCCTGGCTTCATTTGGAAAGTGCCTCATAAATCCCCTAAATTAGGGGTTTGTAGCTAGAGGTTATTAAAACAGCTGGAATATCTCAAGGTGGAGAAGACTTTGGATGCTCAGCGAGGCTTTTCTCACAAGGAAACACAGTGTTTTCCAGGAAAACAGCTGAGAAATCCACTCTTCCCTACCAAAATCCCCTACCTCACCTTACACCAGGAACAGCCAACCGGTATCTCAGACCTTCCTTCTAGGCTAATTTTGTAATTAAATTTTAGTCATTATCTACATTTCCTGAAGAAATTCAACAAGATTTCCAGCTGAATTCCCCCTTTTTATAAATCTGTATAAAAATCTGACTTGGATTGAGAATTCTGTTTCCTGCAGGAATTGATTATGGTGAATTATTAAATTATTAAATGAATTGGTGAATTATTAGTTGTTTAAAAATGGTGCAATTACCAGGATTTTAAAAGCAGGGGAGAGGGGAGGGAATTCCTGAAGGAGACTGGAAAGGTTGGAGCCAGGTGGGGGTCGGACTCTTCTCTGAGGTTATGAGTGACAGGGTGAGAGGAAATGGCCTCAAGTTGTGCCAGGCTTAGGTTGGATTTTGGGGGAAATTCCTTCCTGGAAAGAATTGTCCAGCCCTGGCACGGCTGCTGAGGGCAGGGGTGGAGTCCCCATCCCTGGAAGTGTCCAAGAAATGTGTGGATGTGGCACCTGGGGACACGGTCAGTGGTGGCCTTGGCAGTGCCAGGGGAATCATTGGACTTCATGATCCCAACCTAAATGATTCCATGGTTCTGAGGGGCTGGTGCTGGCTCCAGTGCCATTGCCCTCTCCACCCCTCCTCTTCCCACTTTGCGAGTGCCTCATTCCTGAGCTGCACTGGGCAATGCTCCAGGTAATCCCCATGGATCATGGAAGGAAGTGTTGTGACCCCAGAGAGGGAGCACCCACAGCTCCCCGTGGAACACCTGTGAGAGAGGTGTCCATCCCTGTCACTGTTGTACCAAGGACAGGAAGGAATCACCGCACAAAGTCCGAGTTCAGGAGCAAAATGGAAGTTCTTTAATAACATTCAAATAGGTTTTTATCTGTTGGTTCACGAGAAGTGTGTTTAATGGCATAAGGTAGTTGGTCCTTTGGCCACCCACCTCTCAGGATGATTGGCTGGACCCTACAACACCCATTTCAAAGTATTTCTCTTGTCAGTACCATAACAATACTCCATAACAACTTGCAGGTGCAAGATGATTTACAAACCGTAGCACTGTTTTTATTAGTTTGCATGGGAAAGACAGGGCTCTCACAGAATGCTGCAGAAAAGTGGAAAATTTCTCTGCTAAAGCTTTTTAGCATCCATACATCCCAATATCCTGCCCTGTGCAGCAGCTGAGGCGAACCAGGCATGAATTCTGAGCTTTCTAGGGCAGCTGGAGCGCAGAGTCGGCGCGAGGAGAGCAGCCATCCCACCCCACGTGCCGTAACCCGGAGTGTGGGCAGCTGTTGTGATCGGAGCTCGCACTGGATCAGCCTTGGCAGCACTTCCCAACCACACCTGGACCTGTCAAGCTGGCTCCAGAAACAGGGATACATCTCAAGAGGTGTCCACGCATCCTGCGGATGAACAGGGAGCTTCCTGTGATTTCTTCCTCTTTCTGACACAGCTGGGACAAAGGGATCACAGGTTCATCCATCATCCTTCCCAGGGAGATGGATTGTCACGGGATCAGGGTGTTACAACCACAGGGTCAACCCAGCTCTTTTTCTTGGGGATTTTAAGGATAAATTTATATTGAATTTCACAACTTGATCCATTAAAATTGTCCACCTGGGCCACTTGTGCAGTTGTTGGAGCAGGCACTGAGGGCCCTCGTGTTGTTCCCCCCACCTGGAACAGTCCCTGGGGCAGGTGGGGAAGGTGGGGGAGTTTCTCCCACCTGGAAAAGCCTCTGAGACAGTGACACGAGTGTGACTTTTTGTGGACAATGAGGGAACCAGGAGAGCACCGGGATGGACACGTTGGAAACAACCAGAAATTCAGAGACAGACCCAAACTGGAGCTTTTTGAGCACGACTGGGGCAGGAAGCTGCCAAACTCCACCACCCTCATCCACCCCGTCCACCTTCAACCCAAACCCTAAATGAGAATAATAAATCCCAGTTCTCAGGCTGATACTCAAGGAAATGCCTTGACAAGCCCACAGGATCGTCTAAATCAGCTCAAAATAAGGTCATGGAATGGTCTGGGTTGGGAGAGACCTTAAAGCTCATCCCATTCCTGCCATGGGCAGGAACAACTTCCACTATTCCAGGGTGCTCCAAGCCTTGTCCAACCTGGCCTTGCACACCTCCAGGAATGGGGCATCCCCTGGGAAATCCATTCCAAGGCCTCACCACCCTCTTTGGGAGGAATTCCTGCCCAATATCCCATCCATCCCTGCCCTCTGGCAGTGGGAAGCCATTCCCTGTGTCCTGTCCCTCCAGGCTCTTGTCCAAAGTCCCTCTCCAGCTCTCCTGGAGCCCCTTTGGGCACTGGAAGGGGCTCCAAGGTCTCCCTTTCACCAGACCAGGTCACTCCAAGCCCCATCCAACCTGTCCTTGAGCACCTCCAGAGATGAGGCAGCCATAAACTCTATAGAAAATAGAAATAAAAAAAGAACTAAAAGAAAAGGGGTGAAAAAGGAACTACAGAAAACACAAAATTACTAAAATCCTGCGGTTGTCTCGGAAAACCAGATCCTAAATATGAAGGAAAGATCTTTACAAGCCCCACTGGCAGAGCAGAGTGAATAAATGAGGATATCAATGCACTTCTGAGTATTAAAGAAGTACTGCCAGAGCTGTACAGTAGCACGTGAATAAATCCAGTATTTAAATTTAATAACTGCCCCAATGAAGGAGATAAATGAGCACTGAGAGAGATCTTGGTCTCCACCTGCCTAAATTCCTGCATAATTAGGGCCCTCAGTCACTTGGAACCGGGGCTGGAATGACACGGACACACTCATAAAAATGCCTTTAGCCCGCAGACTTTCTTTTTCTCCCCACCTCTTTCCCTGGAATAATCACAGCCTCTCTCTCTGGTCAGCAAAGGCAGCAAGGACTTGGAGAAGAGAAAAAAAAAAGGGAGAGAAATGTCAAAAACCTTGTGATTTTTGCAGAACAAGAGGTGAAATGTCGGTACTCTCAAAAAGTTTATCCTATTTTAAGCCTGAGGTTTCCCAGCTGCAAGGCTATATTGCCCTAATGATACAGATACTCCAAAGTGGATCCCACATCCATCGTTTAGGGGACAGGGAGACCAGATGGAGTTTCCCTCACATAGACCTAGAGCTGGCTGAGACTGGAAGTTGCTATTGAACCATAGGAAAAAATCCCTGTATCAGGGAATGTGGATGCTGAGGGCTTGGTCGCTGAGAGATTTTCCAGCTTTCTGCCAGCGTCCGTGTGAAAGTCCTTGCTTTCACACGGATGCTGGCCAAAAAACAGTTAGAGGTTTTTGTAAACCAATCCTTTACCTTGCAGGTGAAAGTTGTTGTGCAGTATTGTTGTAGTACTGACTGGAGAAATATTTTGAAATGGGTGTTGTAGGGTTTAGCCAATCATTCTAAGAGGTGGATGGTCAGGGACCAATAACCTTATACCAAGAAAAGCCAACTAGCATATAAAAACCCGTCTGTAATTTAATAAAGAATTCCATTCCATTCCTTCCTGGTTTGGAGCCTGTGTCGTTTCTTGCCATCCCTGGTACAACAGCGACATCGGAATTTTCAGAATTCCATGAATTCTCAACACTTTGTGGTAAATAGTGAAGTTTCCTGGTGAGAAAACTGTAACTGGAGGGGGTCTAGGAAGGCCCTAAATGGGAGGGATTTGTCCTGTGCAGACAGGCAGAGCTCAGGTGGTTGGGAATGGTTTTAGTGGGGGGGATATCTTCTTTTGCCTTTGTTGAACAGCAGAGTTTTATGGAAACTCTCCATTGGAATTGGCAGGATGCAGGACAGTTGTGGGAATCGGTGGAGTAGAAACCCACACAAACACTACTGAGTTTAATTTACAGCCCTGGAAAGAGCTTGAGTCGATGTAATGATAAAGGTACATAGATCTTAAGCAGAAGAATTATAAACCTATGTTTCTATAGTTATGAGTAAGAAAATGTATTGGGTGATATGGTGAAGGGTTTTAAGTATGATAATATGATTTTGTAGTTTAAGTTAAGAATTTAGATGTTGTAATAGAAGTGTATGTATGTACATGAGCTAACAAGTTATTGATCAAGAAACAGATGCAATGCAGTAAAAAATACAAAAGGTTATAAAATCAAAACAAAGTTCCGCGTTAATTGTCTATTGGACCAAAAAGTTATAAATTGCCATCTAACTCTGAAACTCATTACTTTCTTCGGTTATGGTGACTTGCTATTAAACCTGTAACTTCTGAGACTGAGGCCTTGTTTGGTTTTTTAAGTAATAAGTCGCAAATAACTGAGTTGGTCCCATCTCTTGGATAAGGCTCTGACAGGCAGGGGGTGGAGGGAGGGCAGGGGGCAGTGCTGGACGCTCTAAACAGGGCAGATAAGGAGGAACAGGACCCATCCCTGGGTCACTCCATCAGGAGCTGCTCCAAATGGAAGGAAGTGGCCGATGGACCATGGAATTCCAGACCAGGAGGAACGACTGCTGCCACAGAGGAATTTTATTTGTAGGGGAAGGAGGACATGAGTAGATGAAGTGGAGACCGGGATCTCTGAGGCAGCACAGAACAATCTGGGAGAGGTTGGAATAAAGTCCGAGATCCAATGAGAGTGAGGGAAGCAAAGGAGATCAGCGTGGGAAGGGCTGGAAAGCCCTCCAAGAGCAGGAAGAGCTTCCCCAGGGCCAGAAACGTCCGTGCAGGGAATGGCCACAACCCTCCCCTGTGGTCAGCAAAGACGGAAGACTCTGAAAGGATGAAGGAAGAGAAATGTCAAAAACCTGGTGGGTTTTGCAGAAAAAAAGGTTAAATGCCCTGGTGATGGCTTCGTACTGGAATTTTGACTTTGAGGAGGCAGAGGGAGCTTCCAGGGCGGATTCGACCCCAAATGGGGAGGGAGGTCACCACCTCCAGGGTCAGACAGTCCCGGCGGCATTGTGTCCCTGAGGGAGGGGGGCTCTGGGGAGGATCATTTAGGGACCAACAACCCGAAATCTGACTTTAACTTGTGATCTCGTTAACAAGGGACTGATGGCTCTTTTAATCTCTTTTAATGAATGGTTTGTGATTTGGGGTTGACAGGAAGGTAAACAAGCCAATAATGTCCTCAATAACACCCTTGATATTAAATCGTCAATTCAGAAAATAACAACATAATTATGATACCAGTTAATCTCCTCTTTCCCTGACAATAATGTGAAAGTTTATTAATTAAATTGAATATAATTTGTGAATACACTGAATTAGCTTTTCTATTGCTGTTATTATTAGCAATGGTGGCGAGTGGACGAAGGAGAAGTTCATTAATTTTTTTGCTTAATTGGCTAACGCCAAGTATCAGCCTCTGATCCCTGAGATCTCTGACAGGCTGAGCGTGTCCCGGTGCCTCCACACACAGCTGATGCCCTCGGGCTCGGGTGGGAGGTGCTGGATCAAGGCAGAGATATAATCTTCAAAGGGTTTCAGAAGGAGGAGGTGGAGGGGGAAAGGTTCGACCTGCAGAGAAAAAAAGATTAAAATAAGGGAAAAAAAAGAGGATGAGGAGGAAACTGGGCTGAACTCCAGGTTAAAAGCACAGGGAGACATGAGACTTTTTTTTTCTATGTGCACCTGTTTCTCAGCAGAAAAATGGTCAATGGCAGTCATGATATAAATTGATCTTTATTTCTATTAGGGCAGGATTTTGATGAGGGTCTCCAGGTGACCCAACAATGAGAGCTCTCAGGAATGGCCTCTCCGGGGGTTTGGAACCTCTTTGCTTGGCCCCCAAGATAAAGAAGCGTCTGAGAGTGTTCAGCATCTTCAAAAGCTGTTGTGTGAGTTGAGAACGATTTTAATCACATCCTGTCCCGCAGGAAGCTGAAGCAGCTGGGGATAATTCTGGCAGATGTTCCAAATCTGGTAAACAAGGTGATTACCGACCTCCCAGCCAAGTGGGTCTGGTGCTGCCTTCCCCAGGTAGCGTCACCAGCGCGAGGGTGACCGCACCCAGCTCCACCTGAGCTGGTCTCCAAGCTCATAATTAACCCAATCAAGGCCCGACTTTGTGATCAATTGAGTAAATCCCTCTATTGATGGATCCAAATTCCTGTCGTTTCCTCTGCAGCAGCAGCAGCAGGAGCAGCCACGGGACAACGAGGCAGGTGCAGAAAAGGTAAAGCTGCACAAAAAGCACCAAAACTCTGGTGGTTCCGGAGTAAATCTGCCTGGGGAGGGGAGGGTCTGAGGATGGGCTGAGGAAGGCAAATTTAAGGGCTTTGACAGGTATAGAATCATGGAATATCTCGAATTCTGGAAGGCACACACAGGGATCATCAAGTCCAACTCCTGGCCTCGATCAGGAAAATCCCAAAAATTCCACCATGGGCCTGAGAGCATTGTCCAGCATCGGAGGATGAGGAGCTTCTGGAGCGAGTCCAGAGGGGCCATGGAGATGCTCCAAGGGCTGGAGCCCCTCTGGAGCCAGGCTGCGAGAGCTGGAGATGCTCGCCTGGAGAGGAGAAGGATCCAGGGAGAGCTCAGAGCCCTTTGCAGGGCCTAAAGGGGCTTCAGGAGAGCTGGAGAGGGACTGGGGACAAGGGATGGAGGGACAGGACACAGGGAATGGCTTCCCACTGCCAGAGGGCAGGGTTAGGTGGGATTTTGGGAAGGAATTCCTCCCAGAGAGGGTGGTGAGGCCCTGGAATGGATTTCCCAGAAGATGCCCCATGGAAGCAATCCAGGTGAAGGGCTCGGCTCCTTGGCCGCTAGCACAGTCTTTACTCCAGGGGTCACAAACACCTGCAGAGCCCCCCCAAAAATGGGAGAACTCATTCAGCGAGAAGTTTTGCAGGGGAGGAGGGAGGGAGGTGGCTCCAAGGCCCCCCAGGGCTGGCAGGGGGTCCTTGTCCAAGGCTGAGTTCCCATTTCAGCTGATTCTGGCCCCAAATCAATGAGTGGAGCAGACTCATCAGAGAGCCCCCAGCCCAGAGAGACCCGCCACAAACATGGGCACAACCCAGCTCTTCTCCTGCCACCTTCCTCCTGATTGTCAGCTGAAGCCGTGACCTGGAACAGTGGTGGGTTTGTACCCAACCCAAAATTCCCATCTCAGCCTGACCCATAACTTACGGGAAAGTCAGTTTGTCATCGAGCTGGAGGGCAGTGACAGGTTCTGGTGTCAGAGCAGCACCTGGAGGTCACTGGCAGGTTCAGTTGTCAGAGCAGGACGTGGAGTGACAGATTCAGGTACGTCAGAAGGTCTGGGGGACAATGACAGGTTCAGGGGTGTCACAGCAGGACCTGGAGGGCAGTGACAGGTTCAGGTGTGTGAGGAGGGGTTTGGAGGTCACTGACAGGCTCAGGTGTGTCACAGCAGCACCTGGAGGTCACCAGCAGGTTCAGGTGTGTCAGAGAACAACACTTTCCCTTGCGCAGGCTCCAAAATTTCCAGTGACATTTTGTGACATTTTGTGGCCGTGTCCACCCCCGCAGACCAGGTGAGTCCCCAGGCCATGGGAGAGGCAGACTCATGCTCCAACAGAATGGGTCAGATAATGTGAGTTTTGGGATTGCACCTGTAAACCCTATGGAATATCATTCCACTCCAAGGGCAGAACTAGGGAGTGGGAAAGGAGGATGAAGCTCAAAGCACCAGCATCCCAGCTGAAATGGGTGGGAGGAGGAATGGTCTCTGTCAGCACCAGGTGCGGATGATGCAGTTGCCGTAAGTTGTGCAAATCCAGCTCTACCTGTCCCGGCTGGAGCTGAGGCAGCCCTGGATGGAACAGGGCCGGGAGGGAGCGGGAGGCACCGCATTCCCAGGCGGCTCATCCAGGTCACGGGGCTGGGTGGGAGCAGCTGTTTTGTTCAGAGGAGCAGGGTCAGCATCCAGCAGGGGCCGAGTCCAGCAGGAAAAGTGCTCGGATGTCAGCTCAATCTCTCCAAGCAAAGCTGGGGTGAATGTTAATTAAGTGAAGGGCCCGAATTGTTCTGCACAGCTGCAGATGACACTCTGGGACACAGATTCCTCTGGATCCCGGCACAAGTCACCCTTGGAGACTGGCAGTGGATTCACTCACAGGGAACCCAAGGCAGGGTCCAAACAGCAGGAAAGGAGGCAATGGATTACCCAGGATTAAACATCAGGAGCCCAGCGTGGAAAGCAAAGGGGAGAGCTCCCCTTAGCTAAATTTTTTTGGAAGTTGCACAGCTTTAGGTACCTTTGTCAATGTATTTGCCCACAGGAGTTTTAAACTCCTCCCAAGCCCAGATACTCTGTGGTGGTCACTGCTTCCATAAGATGCAGCTTTTGGTCTCTCTTGAGGAGCTCAGTGTTTTCTAGTGAGTATTTGAGCTGGTTTTTCAGACCAGTTGAGTTGGAGGTGAGAGAACTGGGGGTGTTGCTCTTTGAAGTGCAGAGAAGGGACCAAAAGATGCTGATCCCCACTTTTGACCTCCTTTAACCTCTCTGCTCCTCAATTCCTTCCCCTGAACATCCCATCCTCAGGATCCCAAAGGACTCCAGCTGCTCAGGGGAAGTGTGCCAGGTAAACCCCAGTCTGGAGGATGCAGAGGGTGGCCACCTCCCGGGTGACAAACCAGTGCCTCTCATAAAAGCAAATATTTCCTGCTGCCCAGCAGTCCACTGTCACCCCCCTGCGAGCCCAAACTGGGGGTCTCCTCCATGTTTGTACAATTACCCACCTGGGAGAACAAACGGTGGTGGCTCCTGAGGCCCTCCCACCATAAACATCATTAGTAACAATTAAAAACTCATTACAGCCCTAATTACAGCAAATAAAACACCACTTGGGTTAATTTCCCAAGGAGCTCATACAACACGGCACCGATTTGGTTTCTTCCTGTGTTCTAATGCAAAAGATCCTGCACAACCCATGCCCTGACCCCAGTGGAGCAATGACATTTCCCTGCCCTCCAACCCCTGTGCCGGCCCTGCCTTTTAGTCGCCATGCCAACTCCTCCTCTCCCTCAAGGGTGTAGAGGCGGCTCCCCCGCCGAAGCACCCTCCCCGCTCCCTATCCCTGTGGATCTTCCGACCCCTTGCTCCTCTCCCCATTGGTCCTTGTACCTCACCCCACCATTTGTGTACCCCCCCCTCGATATAAGTGTGCTCCCCGCCATTTTGTAATAAGCTTCTGGCATCTTCCCCCGATGCGGCTGGTTCCCGGGACCATGCCGCCTCCCGCTAATAAAGCCTTGGAACCCTAAGATGCCTCCAGCTTCCTTCTTACTCTCCACCGCTCTTCTGCTGGTGTCTCCCCGTTTCGGCGAGGGAGCCCCGCCCCGTCTCCTAGCCTGCAGACCGGAGGACGTCTGCGGGGGGAGACGATGAGGCTGGGCTCCCGGGGAGGAAGAAAAAGAGATCTCCTGCCGGCGGAGCTTGTCGCCGCCCACGAGACCGCGCCTGCGACAAATGGTGCCGAAACCCGGGACCCGGCAGACCGCGAAAGAGATCAGCGGCGCCGGGTCTCGAGGACCGCGCTCCGTCGGAGAGATCCGCTCCGGGGACTGGTCGCCTGGAAGACCGACGGCGACAAACCCCCACCCGGCTCCACCCTCCTGGGTCAGGGAGTTCTGGAGAGGGAGAAGGTCCCCCCCGAGCCTCATTTTCTCCAGGCTAAGCCACCCCAGCTCCCTCAGCTGCTCCTCAGGAGTTCTCCAGACCCTTCTCCTTGTGCTCCGCCCTTCCCCAGTTCTGTTCCTGGCCCTGGACACACTCCAGCCCCTCGAGTCTTTCCTGGCATCCCTGGATGGGATTCATCAGCTCTCACAGTCCCCACAGAGCAAGCGAAGGGGATCCCAACCCTTTCATCCCAGCGCGATGCACTGGAGAAATTCCCTTCAACTCCCTTTTTCATGAGTGCAGCAGATGGGAATGATAAACCCTGGCACTTCTTGGCTCCTCTCCAGGAAAAACTCAGGGAATTCAGAAAAAGGCTGTGGTTTTTGGCAGGATGACGTCAGCACCTTCGGCTTCCTGGGCTTCAATAGGCTGGAGATCTCCATCCTCTCTGCCACCTTCCTGAGGGTGTCCCCAGTCCACCTGTCCCTGGACTCTTCCCTGGGATGAGGAAGAAGGAGATGATTTCAGACTCTCCCCTGGGATAAGGAAGAGGGCCACAACCTCGTGGTCTCTCCCGTCCTGACCTATGAATTGTAGAATCAGAAATGTCATTTTTGACTCAAACAGGAGGATAAGGTGCATTGCAGCCTGGTGTAAATACCAGTCAGAAGTCAGGAGGGTGAACTGGAAGGAAATTTGGGGGGAAATAAAAAAACCAGCAGGAAAGTAACACTGGTTCAAATAGAAATGATCATTTCTTCCTTATTTTGCTCATTTAGATGACAAGGACTTGACAATATTGATCTCCATTTCCATATTTTATCTGCACCAGATCAATCATAGAATCGTGGAATGGTTGAAGTTGGAAAGGACCTTAAATCCCATCTGGTTCCACCCCCCATAACACATACAATGCAGAGAAGTCAGGGCTGATTCACCTCTCACTCCTCCCAGAGCTACAGAAAAATCCAGTAAAGCATTAATCAAATTAATTTGGTTGCAATGCGATGTAATTTGGAGAGGGCTAGTGACTAATCTGGCTGGGCAACCTGGAGCTCTAATGGCAGGTTCTGCGCTCTGGTTCATCCTCTCATGCTGCTTTTTTTTCCTTTGTGAGTAATTGGTGCCCACTGAGAGTTGTCAGACCTTCTCACCGCTCACGGACAAGGAGCTGGTGCCAGTGCAAGAGCCCAGCCAGCCAGGCAGGGGGTGCTGCTCATCCTTGTGCCAGCCCGGGGGAGGATTTATCCTCCTCACCCCGGCTCCAGCCACCCACTGGAGACTCCTCTGTGGCAGGAGTGGGAACGAGATGATCACAGGATGGGGCAAGGGATCCTAAAGCCCATCCAGTTCCACCCCTGCCGTGGGCAGGGACACCTCCCATTAGACCGGGTTCCTCCAAGCCCCTGCCCACCTCTGGCCCACCCAAACCCTAAATGGGAATAATGAATCCTAGTTCTCAGGGTGATGCTCAAGGAAACACCTTGACATTCCCACAAGATCATCTGAATCAGCTCAAAATAGGATCATGGAATGGTTTGGGTTGGACGGGATCTTAAAGCTCATCCCATTCCACCCTCTGCCATGGGCAGGAACACCTTCCACTATCCCAGGCTGCTCCAAGCCCCATCCAGCCTGGCCTTGGACACTTCCAGGGATGCGGCAATCTCAAGGAAATCTGTTCCAGTGCCTTACCATTCTCACAGGGAGGAATTCCTTTTCAACATCCCATCTAACTCTCCTCTTTTCCAGTTTGAAGCCATCACCTCTTGTCCCATTGATGCCTTAGACTTTAACTTCTGTATTTTTCAAATCCTGCATTCCCAGTGTGTAACTCTGCAGTGTCCTGTAGCCTGGGAGCTGCTGCTCTCTCATGCTGAGACAGACAGAACAAAGCCTCTCCAGGCTGCTCTCCAAGGACACCCAGCCCGGCCTAGGCCCAAAATGTGTAACCCAGCATCTTGGGAAGGGGGGCAAGCTGAGGGGAAATTCCATCATTAGCTGAAGTTTGACTGGTGAAATCGGGTTGAGATGCAAATGGCCCAAAGCTATAAAAGTGTGAAGAACTCGTGACTCAGGGTCCATCTTGGGTGCAGCCTTTGGCCTGCCCAGGGTGTGCCTCTGAAGGCCTTTCAAATAAATATCCACCTTTATTCCCTTACTCCTGTCCAGTCTCCATTTCTAGGTTGGCCTCTTTAGGCATTACCATCACTTCCTTTCCAAGTACCTCTCCAGCTCTCCTGGAGCCCCTTGGAAGGAGGTCAAAGGTCTCCTTTCCCTTCTCCTCTCCAGGTGAGCACCCCCAGCTCTCCCAGCCTGGCTCCAGAGGGGCTCCAGCCCTGGAGCAGCTCCGTGGCCTCCCCTGGGCTCTCTCCAGCAGCTCCAGTTGCTCCCTGTGCTGGGCCCAGGGCTGGGGCAGCTCTGCAGGTGGGGTCTCACCTGAGGGGGCAGAGGGGCAGAATCCCCCCTCCCCTTTGCCCACACTGGGGCTCAGCCCAGGCTCGGGGGTCTCTGGGCTGGGGCAGGGCCAGCTCTCACCCCCAGCACCCCCAAGTCCGTCTCCCAGGGCTGCTCTCATTTCTTTCCCTGTTCAGTCTGTGTTTGTCCTGGGATCACCCTGATCCAGGGCAAACCCGTGTTTCCGCTCCCCTGGGGAGCATCGAGTGATGAGACAAGACAAAAATATCTTCATCTCTCTGCGGTTTATTGGTACTGAAGGACCCTGGGGCCAGGGTGCTGGCAGGAAGCAGCAGATTCACGCGACAGAGGGGGGCAACAGGGCCACACACGCTCCAGGTGGGAAGGAGAGGAGGGAAAAGGATCCATAAAACATTAAAGCTGCCAAATTACTCCACCTGGGGAAGGTGGACAACTCCAGAGAGCCATTTCTCACTCCTAAATCTGACTGTGGGACATCATGTCCTTCCTTCTGTTCGTGTGGGCTCCTGACACAGCTGGAGCGGGATGCAGGGGACCAGTGCGGGGTGGGGGGAAACACAGGCCTTAAAAAGGGATAGGAAAGAGCAGTTCTCCACAGGCTTCTCCTCAGCTGGCGCAGCAGCCCCAAGGAGCTCTGCAGTGCCGGGGACCCACGAGGGAGATGTTTCACCCCAGTGGGGCTCAGTGAGGGCCAGGCTGGGCCAGAGGGATGGGTCTCATTTTCAACCTCACTTTGGGGAGATTTCCCCTGGAAACAGTTTGTTTTCTCCTGAATACCAGTAGGGATGGAAGGAGCTGTGCTGCTGGTGGGAGGAAGAGGAACGTGCTGCTTTCCCTGGGGGGACGGAGGTGAGGGCTCAGTATTTGACCCCAGAGGATTTGACCGTCGTGGTGGTGACGCATCTCCGCACAGAGGAGGAGCCACCCCCAGCCATGAAGTTGCCGCCTGCAGAGCTGCACATCCTCCCGCTCCCGGAGGAGAAGCCACCGCTGAGGATTCCTCCTCCCAAACCGCAGCTGCCGCCAAGGACATTCCCGCTGCCAACCACGCACACTCCTCCTCCGCCCAGGCCATTGCTGGCTCCAAAGCTGCCAGATCTGCCTCCGGACACGGTGGTTCTGCCCACCACAGCTGGAAGAGAGGGAGAGGCTCATTGAACATCGGTCAGCATCCTGGGAATCCTCACAAAACCCAGGATAAAGGTAATTCTGCAGAGAAGACAATGTGCGAATACTTACAGACATTCACGTTGGAGGGGTTCTCTAAGCAGAGCCTGTACAGAGAGAGGAACATCAGTTGTAAATCTAATACAGCTGGAAGCAAAACTCCATGAAATTCCCCAAATATTCCTTTTGTATCCTGTTTCATATAAGATCACTCAAGCCCCCTGAAAAGTATTCCCTGTGAGGACCACGTTTCTGTTTTGGGCTTCAAAATGTGGAGGAAAAAAGGAAAATAATCAGATTTCAATATTAAATGTGTTGCGAGAGATGATTAAAGATTAATCGGACCCAAGGCGGGACAGAACCATGGCCCAGCCAATGGTGGGAGGTCTCACCTGTTCTCCTCCCCCTCCAGCAGCTTCCTGTACATGGCAATCTCAACATCCAGCGCGATCTTGATGTTCAGCAGCTCCTGGTACTCCTTCAGCAGGCGAGCCAGCTCCTCCTTGTCCTTGCTCAGGGCACATTCCAGCTCTTCCAGCTTCCTCCTGGCATCCTTGGTGGCCATCTCCCCCCTCTCCTCAGCCTCAGCGATGGCTGATTGCAGATGATGGTTCTGTGGAGAAAAAAATTAGTTTCTCAATTCCGTCTGCCCACCCTCAGCTGGAGCATCCTCAGGGCACAAGCTGGAGGGAAAACATGAGGAACCCGTGAGATGCTGGCCAACCCCCACCTGCTTCTTCACATTCTCAATCTCTGTCCGCAGCCTCTGGACATTCCTGGACAGCTCCTGGATCTCAATCTTGGTGTTGCGGAGGTTGTCCCCGTGCCGGCCGGACGGCNGGAGCCTCGACCCCTTCCCAACTCACACGGCTCTGGTACCAGGCCTCGGCCTCGGCTCTGCTGCTCTGGGCAATCTGCTCGTACTGGCGCCGGACCTCCTCAATGATGCTGTCCAGGTCCAGGTGCCGGTTGTTGTCCATGGACACCACCACGGACAGGTCCCGGCTGATTGTCTGCATCTGAGACAGCTCCTGCAACCAAGACATGAGTCAGAGGCATCACCTCAAGCCTAAATCCACCTGCAGACCCCATCCAGTCTCAGCATTTGGACTCCTCATTGCATCTCCATCCCCCCTGGAGAAGGGAGAGCTCCTACCTCCTCGTAGATGCACCTCAGGAAGTTGATTTCGTCTGTCAGAGCTCCCACCTTGGCTTCCAGCTCGACTTTGGTCATGTAGGCACAGTCCACGTCCTAAAGGAAAGACCCCACTGATGGACATCAGCTTCCTCCCATCCCAGAAAGCCGGTGGCACCCAAGGCCTCCTGTCCTCCCACACCCCATTCCTGCCGGTGCCTCCAGACTCACCTTCTTCAGCACCACAAACTCGTTCTCAGCAGCCGTGCGACGGTTGATCTCCTCCTCATACCTGTGGCAGGGGTAGGACAAGGTGAGACTCTGAGACCCCTGGTCACTCCCCCAGGCAGGGTCTCTGCACCCGCTCCCCTCTCCCGGCCGGTCCCTCCCGTCTGTCCCCACACTCACTTGGTTTTGAACTCCTCCACGTACTGCCGCATGTTCTGCAGCTCCGACTCCAGCTGCCCCCGCTGCCCCAGCAGAGACTCCAGCCTCCTCCGCAGGTTCTGGATGTAATTCTCAAAGATCACATCCAGGTTCTTCCTCGGCCCCGACGGCCCTTGCTGCTGGAGCAGCTCCCACTTGGTGGAGAGCACCTTGTTCTGCTGCTCCAGGAATCGGACCTGCAGCCAACAAAGGGTGTATGAGACGTTCCCCAGGAAGACATCCCACTGCTCAAACCTCCTGGGAGCTGTGGAAGGCCATGGGAATCATTCCCCAAAACCTTAAGAGGACCATTGCTTCCAAGGGGAAAATTCCTCAATTTTTTCTCCTTTTTTTTTTCCCCCCATTATCCTTGAATTCCTCCTCTATTCTCCTATATTTCTGCTCTCTTTTGTTTTGTTGGTTTTTGTTTGGTTTTTTTGAGGGGGAGCGGGTGGCTATTGAAATGCTTCCATTCCAATCTTATACATTATTTCCATACCAGTCAGGATGTTTGACAATAATTTTCAAGAGCATCAGATCCTTTTTGACCTTCCAGGGAAAGAAATCCCATCGGTCTCCATATTCAAGAACATTCCTCATCATATTCCATATGTACATGTATATTCTATATACATGTCATATATTTAAAAAACATGGAGCCCTCTTAACCAACATTCTCCCAGTTCAGATAATTTAAAGGGAACTTATTTAAACTGAAATAAGAAATGGTCTGGAATTTTTTGAATCTCATTCCTAGATTTTAAGTTCCTTGAGAAAAAAAATATCCCAGAAAAAGGACAGACTTAAAGGAACACTTTTGTCACTGAGTATATCCCCATCCCTTTGGCCTCTCTGCACTGGAGAGAAAACCAAGGAAGAATTTGCATCCACCAAACCTGGAGAAAGTTTCTCTGTGGATGCTAAATTTTGACATTTCCTCAGGAGGAAACCAGATGGAACACAACGGAAACAATCACAGCCCAACATTGAGCTGGGAAGGACAATGTTTCCCTCTCCAGAGCACAAGGAATTTCCACAGTTTTCCCATTCCCAAGCAAATTCAGCTCCAACCTCTCACCTTGTCGATGAAAGAGGCAAACTGGTTGTTCAGAGTCTTGATCTGCTCCTTCTCCTGGCACTTCACTTGCTGGATCTGAGGGTCAATGTCAACGTGGACTGGCCGCAGGAGGGTTGGGTCCACCTGCACCGGTTGGATGCCTCCAGGGAACCCAGGGCCACCTCTGACAGGGCCACAAAAGCCGCCCATTCCTCCACCAATGACACCTCCTCCAATGCCACCAAATCCTCCTGGAAATCCTCCACCAAAGCCACCAATTCTACATCCGTAGCCATTGCTGTAAGAGCTGCCCATGGAAATCCTCGTGCTGCCCCCCAGGTTGTGGAGGCTCCGGCTGCTGAATCCTCCGCACCGTCCGCTGCCGCCTCCAATCCCCCTGGATGTGGAGAACGAGCTGTAGCTGATCCTGCTGCGGCCACCGCCTCCAAAGCCACCACCAACAGCAGAGCAGGAGCTGAAGCCCCTTCTGCTCCCCCCTCCGAAGCTCCTGCAGACAGACTGACGAGACATGGCTGGTTCTCCTCAAAAGAGCCAAAACTGGGGGAGATGAGGAGATTGGCAGAGCTGAGCTGGTGCTGAGGGCAGAGAGAAGTGCTCAGAGTCTTCTCTGGCTCCACAGCTCCAGGCATTCCCTTTTATCTGCTCCTGGAGGTGGGCTGGGACAGCTTGGGCGTGAAGAGGAAACAAATTTACTGTCTTCATCAGCTTGGTGCGGTTAACAGATTTTTGCCAAATTGGTGACTCCACCCAGAAATCCGCTTTGCTGTGCAGAAGGAAAAGCAGGAGCACCGAGGCAGGTCTCCCTGAGTAAGTGGACTCCCATATCTTTATGTCATCTGGAAAAATATGTTTTACAGCGATGTTGTCATGTTATTCCCTCCTCCCACTTCCCTGCCTGCTCCTAATGACTCTGCAAGTTGTCTGACTCTGGATTTTTTTTGACACTCCACACCAGGCAATGATTTTGGTGAAATGCAGGTAGAATGAGGCTTTCACAATTCCCCCAAGCACACCCCAAATCTCCTTGTTAAGCAGAAAATTCCCAGTGGCTTTCCAAGTGGAAACACGCCACATCATTAACATTTAACAGAGGTCAGCATTTCTTTTTTATCCGGAAAGGAGCTGCTTAGTTCCTTCCTAAGAGCCTCAGGTGGGATTTTTCCCTCCAAAATGTGTCCCACAGAGCCTGAGATAACCAGGTCCTGGGATTCTGAGCACCGGAGAAAGAGAACAAGGATGTCCAGCTCCTTACTTGTGCTTTTCCAATGGCCACAGGGATTGTTAAGCCGCAGAGGATGGAAAGGACGCTCCAGGCAGTAGGTGTTGTAATGATGACTGACAATAATGTTTAATTTCATGCACCAGCTCTCTGGCAATGGATTCGGACGCTCACATGAAGGACATCTTGAAGGTACTTTCTGAGCCTCACTAATCAAATAAATGTTTTACTTACATTTATGAATTTTATTGGTAAAAAATGCCAACATTTCTTTCGTTCTTATTTCCTGAAAATCATGGATAAAAGTCAATGGAAATATATATTTTAAAGCACTTCAGCAGTCCCACAATATCCTGTACTTAAGCTTCCCAATTGCATGTGTTGGGTTTTCATGGTCACAGAGGAAATTTGGGCAGGTAAATGTGGTTTGAAAGCATCCGTAGGAATCAGCAGGTGGCCATGGACACAGCAAACACTTTGGAAACCAGCCCAGGAAAAGACTTCCAAAAGCCACTGGAGAAATCAGAAACGTGAATGTCATTGCTTGTCACTGGGATGAGGCTTCTGGAGCCACAAACTGGGTGGAATGGGAGGGAGGGGAGGACGTTACCCTTGACGGGGATTCAGCTGTTGGCCAAGATTATCCCACCCTTAGGGACTCAGCAGCTGGCCAGCGGTTATTTGACCACTGAAGGACTCAACAGCTGGCCAAGGATTATTCCTACCATTAACGGACTGAACAGCTGGCGAAGGGCCATCCCACCCCTGAGGGACACAAGTCATGGATGGCCAAAGGTTACCCAGGTGTGTGTTCCTTCAGCAGGAAAGCAGACAGCATCCCCACAGCCCGGAGGGGACACCCTCCCTTCCAAATGCAGGTGTAATCAAGATGGGCTGGTTTCTCCATGGTCATCTCCCAGATGGAGATTTAAGTTCTCCAGACCATCCTGCAGCCCAGCACAGTCACTCATGATGAGCAGCCCAGGGGAGCTGCAGGGGGGCTCAGGTTTAGGTGGAGAAAATAGGTCATCCCTTCTCCTGGCCTCCCTCCCAACTGCCAAACCCACTGTACGAAGGCAGCAGGACTTCACTGGAACATCCCACGAGGAGGTTCCACAATGAGGAGGAAGATCTGCAAAGTCAGCCAGATGCCTGGGTGCTGACCACACTCAGCTCCTGCAGATAAGACACCCAGATTGAGTCACTCTGACGTCTTCAGACAAGATGTGCAGATTATTCCAAATCTGGAGTCACCTGAGCCTGCTCCAGGTAAAACTCAGCAGGCAGCTGGGCTCCAGCCGTGCCCTCAGATCTCTTGCGCAAGGAGCTGCGCGCAGCAGAATCATCGACACCAGGGAAAATGTGAACTCGGCAGAAAACGTGGATGGAGACCAAGCCACGCTCCGGCTTCACATCTGACCCAGCCAAGAGCAGGGAGGAGGTGTCGCAATGACTCCTCACAGCAGCGCTACAACGCCATGTAAAGCTCGCTGTAAAGTTTAGAAGAAACAGACTCTTAAAATTAAGCACCGAAACAGGTGATTAAGCACCAAAACAGGTGACTCTTGCCCCAAGCAAAACCTCAAAGTGCTCCTGGCACAACACCAGCTTCGCATAGGCATTGCCTACTCAGCATCTTTATTTGGGCCAAACCTAGCCACAATCGCAGCTCCAGCACCCTTCAAAGCAGGAAGAATTCCCTTTTTCGAGAGCCCACTGCCTTTCCTGGACCTCCTCTTCAGTCTGCAGCTTCCTGACCCACTCTGGGAACATCAGCAACTCCCAGAGGCTGTTGTGGGACTCCTGAACCACCACTGACAGTGTTTTCTGCCTCTTTGATCTCTCCAGGTGGTGGAGGAAGCACAGCACAGCTCAGATCAAACACTCCAGACTCCCCTCCCAAACCCCCTCCTGAGCTCCTCCAAATCTCTCCCTCCTGCTCTTGGAGCAAGGAGGAGCTACTGGGCAATTAATCAGCTTCTCAGAGAGAGGATGGTACCTGAGCTCACGGGTTGGGGATGAATCACACCTTCCCAGCCCGTCATGTTCCCACAGCTGGTCAGGGATGGTGCATGGCTCTCCAGTGCTCCCGATGCTCTCTGGGTGCCGAGCCGTGCATCCCAGCTGGCCACAGCCCAGGTGTGCACCAAGGCAGGTGCTTGACCAACATCCTGATCCATTCTTATCCATGTTCACCTGCTCTCCCTTCCAAGGGGCTCCTACCCTGCCAGCCCCTCATCACAACTCAAAGGCCACTCGGAGCAGGAAACTCAGGTGAGACCAATCCAATGTCTGCTCCCACCTGCCACTGCTGATTCTCACCATCAATCAGCCTCTGTTGGTCTCTACTGGTCTGGCCACGAGGCACTGGGAATGAATGTTCCTGCCTAAATCCCAGGACATGGATTTCAGCAGACCCTTTGCAGAGCTTCCAAAATCCAAGATGGATTGAGAAAATCCCTTTCCTAGAGCTTCAGGAGTTTGAGTGTTTCCACATCTGGAGAGATGTGATGTGGGCATTGAGAGCCTTTGTGTGCCTAAAGCTGAGCCCAACAAACAGGGACAGGGCAGCCTGTATTTGAGCAATGACTAGGAAGGTGCTGGACCCCTCTATGCTGGAGGTTTCCAGACCCAATTATTGCAGAAATCTGCTGTGGGAATAACTACAGGATTCCAGGGATGAACTGGGTGATTCGCTATGTCAGGAGATGCCTATAAATTGAGCAGGCTCCTGTATTCCGCAGTTTGGTCGTCTGCTGGCTCACAGCTACCGAGCGTTGTGTGATCTGAGCGTCCAGCACCCACCACCTGGACTTGTGCCTTCAGGTGAGAGTCAAAGGCATCTCCTGAGCTGGGATGCCTGCCCCGATCCATCCCCAGCTGTGTGGTTCCATCAAAACACAGGTATAGCACACTGAGCAAAGAGTGACCCCCAGCTTCCCAACGAGCTGCTTCCCCAAAGCACAAACCGCCCTGCCCAGAGGGGCTCCTGAAGCACTGACACAACAACATCGTGAATGTTCTCTGCAATTTATTGGGAATGGCAACATCCCGGGGCAGGAGGGCAGGACACACATACGGGGGAAGGGAGGTGGGGACATGGAACAGGAGGAGAGAGGAGGAAAGAGGAGTTTTATACACATTTGCCACAAGAAATGTACAACACAGCGAGGAAGGCAGAGTGGCCCCTCCTGCCAGGCAGCTCCCGATGCCGGGACACCCACGGCATCGCCACTGAAGCCCCCGGTGGGACCAGGAGCTGGGACGAGCTGGGTGGGAGGGACACAGTTCATCCCATTGCAGGACACCGGAGCTGGGCTTCGGGAGGCTGGGCTGCTGCCGGGAGGAGAGAGGAGATGCTTCTTTCCTTGTCAACCTTCGGGGCTCAGAATCTCACTCCCGAAGATTTGACTGAGGTGGTGGTGACGCATCTCCGCACGGAAGATGATCCCCCGCCAGAGCCGCACAACCTTCCGCTCCCAGAGGAGAAGCCCCCGACGTACATTCCTCCCCCCATCCCGCAGCTGCCGCCCATGCTGCCTCCTCCAAAGCTGCTGCCTCCTCCGCAGATGCCGCCTCCACCCATTCCTCCTCCCATGCCGCTGCCGCCTCCAAATCCTCCTCCCATTCCACAGCTGCCGCCTGCGAATCCTCCTCCCATGCCGCTGCCTCCGAATCCTCCTCCTATGCCTCCTCTGCCTCCAGAGACAGTGGTCCTGCCCACCACAGCTGGAAGAGAAGCACAGGTTACTCACCTGTTGCCCAAAAGAACAAGTTCTACCGCTTCTGCAGGGCCCTGAGGCCTATACTTACAGACATTGACGTTGGACATGCTGTCGTTGCACAGCCTGTGAGGGAAAATGGGAGCAGTTAATCTTCTGGGAAGTGCACGGCTCTTCAGCTGAGAATTTCCCTTTTTTGTACGAGTTTGTATTTCTCAATTATTCTTAAAAAAAATTAACACCCTGTTCAATTTTTTTTTCAGAATTTTGCCATTATTCTTTAAATAAATGAGCAACCTTTATCATTCTTTTAAGATGGAAAACCTACTTAAATATGTTTATGCTTAATATAATTAATATATACTTGGAAATTAGAGGGTGAATGACACAAAATCAATCTTCAGTGTGGGTTCAAGGGTTTTACCCACACGTCTTATAATCTGTCAGGAATTTAGTCAAATAGATGCCGATTAAGTACCTGTTCTCCTCCCCCTCCAGCAGCTTCCTGTACATGGCAATCTCAACGTCCAGCGCAATCTTGGTGTTCAGCAGCTCCTGGTACTCCTTCAGCAGGCGAGCCAGCTCCTCCTTGTCCTT
>VWZT01001607.1:0-47366 GCA_013397055.1 Pachycephala philippinensis
TGCCCGTGGGAAGTGGTGAATTAGTTCCCTGTTTTGCTCTGCTTGTGTGCATGGCTTTTGTTTTCCCTATTAAACTGTCTTTATCTCAACTCATGAGTTTTCTAGCTTTTACCATTCTGATTCTCTTCCTGATCCCACTGGTGGGGGAGTGAGCAAGTGGCTGCATGGGACTTGGCTGTCGGCTGGCGTCAAACCACAACACTAGGTGTAAAATCTATAATAATATCACTGAGGTAGTGTTAATTTAACCTGTTCCGGGGCAAATTAAAGAATATGCTCATCTAATGTGATAAAATATATAAAGTTCCTGTCAGTTTCAGGAAAACTATGTGGCGGTAGGGAAGAAAATAAGACAGAATGAAAACAACATGAGTCAGAAAGAGAGTGTGAGTCAGCATTACTGACTGAACTGTTCATCAGTCTAGTAACTTGCTGTAGAAATTGGTTTGTGATGTTTTGGGAGTAGAAGAGGAAATGTGCTTATTCTGAGCCTCTGCACAGAAATGCCAGCAAAGATAGCTAAGTTGCTTCTGAGTCAGTGTGCTCCTTTCTTCTGACTATTCTGGTATCAAGTTATGAATCTGAGTTGAAATGAATCGTTCTGGTTAAGTTCCTCTGCTGCAGGATGTAGGAAAACAGTAGAAGATATATGTGAAGAGTAATGAAACAGGAATGAGACACTCCAGTAGAGAATATGATTCACTTACCAGAAATAACAGTTTGAGAAAACTAGCTTCCCAAGTTTTATGTCTGAAGTGGCAAAGTAACTTCATAAACCTGCTTGATGCAGGGAACAGTAAATATATTAACTTAAGGAATACTGCTTGCATTGTCTGCAGGCTTTCATCACATACAGGCAGCATTAGGGGAACTAGTCTGTAACAGAGGGAAAGAATGTGATAGCCAAGTGCTGGAGAGATCTGCTGCTTACCCATTTAACTAGGAAAAGATAGTTTTGACATGGTGCCAGGTTGTTCAAAGACCCTGGTTTATGGAATCATTATGCAAATACTGATACGTACTGTGGTGATGCTAGAACTGGTGGTATGATGGGATTTGGGAGCTTGATGGCAAACCGTCCACACTTACAGCTAAAATGGCATCATGTCCATGATGTGTTAAATGAAATAAAGATTAGATTTTCCTTCCAGGGGAAGTTCCAGCAGTTTCTGATTGCAGGGTAGGAAGTGTGCCGATTTACAACATACAAGTACAGAAAATGTATTTCTGTTAGCTAAGCTGAGGCTTAGTAAAGCAGTTGGAAATAAAACATTGCCCTTACACCTTGATCCTTGCTGTCAGAACAGTGCTGCGGTGGTGGAGTACTGTAATACTTTAATCTATTTCTCTGCTGTTGCTTCTCACATGAGAAGCGTGCTGTTCTGAGGCTGAGCACAAATACTTTTAAACTAAGTGTCTAAAGCAGTCATCAGTTGTTAAATTACCTGTAGTTACCAGTAATCTGCCTTCCCTCGGATTGTTTTATGAACTCTCTGGTTATACATGTCTTGCTTGCCATTCTTCTTCCCTCTCTGACTTCAGATGACTGTTCATAATTCTCCATACTCTGTGCAGCAGAACACTGCCTCGCATGGGGTTTTTCTGTTCTCATAGTTGACAGAGCTCTTGGCCCACTACAAAGTTAGTAAACATGCCTGCAAGGGGGAGAGGACCAAAAGAGCCAATTGCCCTCTGTAATTTTGAAGATTCCACTCACCTTGGTATGGACCCTGGAATTTGTATGGGAAGACACTTGCAACAGGCCACTGCTTCAGTGCTAGTGACAAAATAGGTTGTAGAGTGCAAGTATGAAAGAGTAAAAACTAATTCTTGCTGTCTAGTTGATATGGACTTCAGTTACTGGTGTTGTGGTGGTGATTTTTATTGTGCCCCTCAAGACAACCACTGCCAATCTGGTATTTAAAAGAAGGAAAATTTCCCTCCCCCACTCTCCTCCCACCCTTTTTTTTTACCTTCTTGAAAAACTTGAAATCAACTAACCCATTCTTCCTAGAGGGAAAGGCAGAGCAAATGGAATTAGTAATCTAACTAGGCATGGACAAAGTGAAAGAGTTTCATTAAACACAAATGTGAAAAGAAGATATAGAGGCATGGGAACACACAGTGGGTAGGGATGATGTGTTATTAAGGGACTAAGGTCCTTGCTTGTGTACTAGAAAAAACATGAACCTTTAAATCTAGCTAAAAAATACTTACTTGGCATTTCTTTTGCTAGCAGATGGTATTCCTGGAATTAGCTGATAAAACTGAGTGTTGTAAAAAAACTTTTGGTCTTTATGAGCAAGCCTTTTTTTAATTTTTTAACACTGTTCTTTGGAGGGTAAAAAACCCCCTGTCCAGTCATATTTTCATGTCCACATCTTTCTTTCTTTGTTTTGTATGTGTGTTACTGTTAGATTTAGAGCAGCTGCACTCCTCTGTTGTTCTCTTCTTAAATTCCTCCTTTAGAGTTCTTCTCTTTTGCTCAGTACTTAAATATTTATCTCATTGACATGATCTGTTGCTTACCACTGCTTAACCTTACTTGGATAAAGCCCATTATCTAGTTTAAACCTGTTGTTTTAAAGCTGTAGAGAGATTATCTTTTCCAGATCCAGCTGTGCACATTGATGGCTGTGTAGCTTCTAGGGCACTGTGATTGTCCAGTTTGTCCCCAGTTTGGCCCATGGAATAATTTGTGAGTGCTCCTGAGTATTTCAGGCAGAACTGGCCAAAGAATGGGTTTGTTGAGTTGGCTTCTGCTTAAGCAAGTGCAAGTGATTTTACTTGAAGTGAATTAGGACGAACAAAAGCTTTTGGCGTATCTACAGGTTTCTGACAGGACTATTTTTAGTATACCTGTTTTCTGAATGCGTGTCTGTTTATTGCTTTTTTCGATTAAAATATTATCTTATCACCTCTCTTGAGATTCTGATATGAATACAGAGTCTGGAACAGCATTTGAACTGATGGGAAAGATTGAGAGCTTGGACACACTGATAAGTTTTGAGAATTTTTCTTGTAAGAATAGGAGGGCAAAGCCATAAACATCACTTAAATAAGCAGAAGAGTCACCTGTGTAACACAGATAAAATGTTAAGCATATGATTTGGTTTTGAAAAGATAAATTTTGAAAATGAAATAAAACAAAATCCCTACAAAAGACCTTCTGTGTTACATAAGGGAAAGATATATTTTTTGTTTATATTTACAGTTTGAGTAAACTAAGAATCTGTTTTTTAGGGCATCCAAGATGGATCTCAAGTGTGCTCTGGAAGAATGTTCAATGGCACTGAACTTATTTCTAAACAATAAGTTCTCTGAAGCGCTGGAACTACTTCGTCCATGGTGAGATTCTGTTGTTTGCTAAAGTTGTTGTAAACAGTTAGTATCTAGTACCTGAAGATTAATTTAAAGCCTCTGAAGATAGTAGCTTTAATTTATTCTCTTTTGTCTGAAAACATTTCTCCATATTTGGGTTTTTTTAATTTATTTTTTGGTTCGTTAAAACCATCTCAAAAACTGTTGATGAAGCACTGAATTGTTATGTTAATCATTCAAGTTGTCTTTCCTCACGCAGAGGGGAGCAAGACCTTATTCAATGCATCTTTGATCAAATAATTTGTCCAATGAAACTGCTTTTGACAACACAGAAAAGCTGGAACAAAACTCCAGAATACTCTTTTTGTTGTGTTTTATATTATGTTTGAGTCTGGTGTTTATCTTTAGCTCATCTTCCAATCTTCTAAGTCTGCTTGTTCCCCTGTTGCCTTTCCTCCACTGAGAAGAAAAGCATGGCAATGCAGATGTAGGGAATTAAAGGATATGGAGAGGTTCACAGGTTAAACCTGTCTTATCTGTGACTTTGTGGGGAGGCAGTCTGGGTGGCTGATCTTTAGGACTGGGATCTAGAATCCCATCCACCATTCTTCTCCTGTCTGTGTCTGAAAGAAGCACAGGTTATTGAGGGATCTGTTGGCACGAGGGACATGTAGCCTGTGTTAATAGGGCGAAGTAATGTTCTTGCTCTGCAGTTTGGTGCTAGTAAGAATGAATTAAGAGTGATGTGTTGGTGTTGTATGAGCAAGTTCAAGACCAGCTTTGAATGAAACATCAGAAGGATGACACAGCTATCAGGTGTTTGGTTTTGGTGCTGTGGAGAGCTCAAGTGAGGAAGGCGGTAGGGAGGGATATCATCTTTTAAAATTAGCTATAGTTAGACTTAAGATCTCTTTTCGGAGCATTGTGTAGTGTTATTTGTAATAGAACAATGCTTTGAGAAGAGCCACCTGCACTTGTGTATATGCCAAAACTATTTTTGGGTATTATTGCAAAAAAAGTTCTACATGCAAGGATTGTGTCTGAGTGTATTGCTAGATACATGCACGCACATATTGCCCAAATATTTTTTGTATATTTCATTTTGCATTGTAAAACAAAAGACTCCCTTGTTTTGTATTAGTGTTTTTATGTTCTGCAAATAATTTGTTTTAAGTGATGTTTGCTAATAAACTCTGAGCTTATTATTTAGCATATTACAAGGGTTGACCTATCCTAGCAAAGAAACAAAAAGCTGCCTTTTAAAAAAAACCCCAATTATTTACTGAAAAATAGCCTTTTATTGAAGTTAAGTCCTTAAATAATGTCAAAATTGTAGGGTAAGTGTTGATATATCTGAGAAATAAAAACTTAGCTCAGAGGTCTGTCTTTGACTCTGCTTAAGATTTCTGTCTTGCATTTGGTAGTTGGCTCCTTGATTTAGAAGGAAGAAAAGATGTTGAGGAAACTGAAGATGATTCAATAGAGAGCTAGCAGGATATCTAGAAGATATGTTTTATCACTCAGATGGCTTTGGTTCAGTTTGACAAAAAGGAGATTTGGGCATTAATCTAGTAGCGATCTGGATCTGTTGACGGAAAGTTGCAGAGGCATCCTTCTCCAAAGCGCCAGATGGTAAACCAAGAGTCAAGTCTCCACAAGGTGAAGCTTAAGAGGATCAAACTGGACACTGTAAGAATGTAAATTACTAGTACAGTAGCCAGAGAGGCTGCCAAAGGAGTATGCAGTCTTCATTTTCTTGAACTTCTTGAAACTTGGTTAGGCAAAACCTGAGTTTGCCTGACATAATGTAGGCAATAATGCTGCTGCAATTGTATGTGACCTCCCTAAGCCCTTTCCAACAATTTTTTTGTAATGGTATAATTACGTTGTGAAAGCCAGACTTGTTCAGTGTAGTTTTTATGCAGAACTAAGCATGTGTGTATACTGACATTTTTATGACACAAATGTAGATTTTGTCTGGATCATGTAATAATGTTAGAAGAATGTCCTTACTTACGTTTAAGTGAAAGCATGTGAATGACTATTTATGTCAAGGCTTAACTAAATTAAATAGATATACCAGCAGACTGTAAATGGTATTTAATTAAGTGTAAATGTTTGTGTAATCCTAGTGGGCTATTTTCTGGAATTTGCTGTGACAGTATCTTGTGGAGGCAGACATCCAGCATCCATCGGAAGATGATATTACTAGGTTATATTCTCGTGTCTGTTGCTTTCCTGCTTAATTCTTCTGTCTTTTCACAAATTAATACAAGTGCCTCTGCATTTAATTTTGTATTGCAATGTAAAGTGTCACTTAAATGCATAAGATTCATGTTTTCCCTAGGTCCAAAGATAGTATGTACCATGCACTTGGATACAGCACTATTTTAGTTATGCAAGCTGCTATGACCTTTGAACAGCAGGATATACAATTGGGAATTTCTACAATGAAGGAAGCTTTGCAAACCTGCCAAAGGTAAGCCCAAGCAATGACTGTTACGAGATACTAAACCAGATACAACCATTCTTTGTGAGATATCCCAGTTCTCTGTATGCTTTTAAAGCAGAATCTTGTCTGTATGATAGTGGTCTAAATTTGTAAAGGTGGAGTAAGTCCCACTACACAATTACTACTGGTGAAGATATTTTTCCACGTAATATTGTGGAAACAACAGGCTTGTCGTGTCTGGGTGTTAATAACCACTAAAGTTAGTTAAATGGTTGGCTCACTGTTTAGACCTACACATAAGCTGACATTACACGATTGAACTGTCTAAGCTATTGACAACTGTGACTTTTTGTTTGCCAACAATTTAAAAGCCTATATTTTTAATTTTTTCCTTTCAGCATGAAAACAGTGTTTTTAAAAAAGTTGTTTCCAAAGATTGAACCAATAGTCTAATACAATTAGGTTTGTACTACTGTTTCTTCTGAAAACCAAATAAATTTTTTTATTGTTGTTACAAATGTGTTTAGCTTACCTTAAAATTAAAGAGCTGTTATTCACATCAGCAATTATCTGAATGAAACATTTTGCTTCTGGTCTTTCTTTGAACAGCAATGAAATAGAATAGAAGATAAAAGTTACTAGTGATCATTATTTTTTTAATTAAGAAATCCTTAGAAAATTGGTTGTGAAAGCTAAAGTGTTTAAAAAACCTCTGACAAAAATAGAAATTATTTCTGCTTTACTGGTTCTTCGTCATACTGCTTAGGCCATATTTTATCACAAATGATCTCCCAAGAAATGACTGCCAAATGTTAGACATTTAACATCATCATCTTAACAATGGCAAAAAAAAAAAGGAAATGAGCAAACATTATCAGATACTGTCTTAAGAAGAGAAGGGGTCAGCAGATCCTGCATCTTTTTCAGGTGTGCTATCAATTTGCAGTTTCATCTGAACCATTGTCTAATGTGTCTGAAGATGAGATGTCTCTGTAGTCTAGACAGCCACAATACAGGATTTCATCTCTGCAGGATATGAACTTTAATTCATGAGTACTCTGGTCTAGTCTGTCGCTAAACTCATAAAAATGCAAGAGGAAGGCAATTAAATGTTCAAAGGTGAAGAATTAGCAGAACTACTTGTACCTTGATTGACTCTTTTCTAGTATGCATTATGTTAACATGTAGTGTCATAATCTTGTTGTCAGGATTCCACAATTGTCAATGTGAAGAGTAGTGTAAACAGATTATAAGCTAATGCTTAATATTTATAATCAGTGGCTCCCTGGCTTACAGAGTGCATTCATTTTCTAAATGTAGAATTGTTTCTCTAGCTTCTTCATAAAGCTGAGTTGTTTGTAATTTTTTGTCAAAAATTAATTTTTGGAATTAAAACCTGTATAATTGAGATCTCTTGGAAGTAAAGTATGTGATTGTTTCGGCATTCTATCCGGCATAAACCACCATAAAATACTGAAACATTTATGTTGAAAACAGAGCTCCTTTTGATTTTTTCATTCTAATTCTGAGTGCAAGTTTAAGAAACAGAAAAAAAAGCAATTCATAAAACTTCAAAGTCTGGTTCAAGTGTCTTGCCCAGCATCAGAGACACCTTTGCAGTGAGTGGAAGTGGGGTTGAATCTATCATGCATTTAAAGTAGATGAATTGAAGTTGCAAGCATGCATTTAATGTTGGATAGGCTTTTTAGAGGCATACAAGTCTTTAGACTACTGAAAGAATTGAAACAGTTGACAAATGATCATTTTGCTAAGAATCTCTGTAGATTTTGGTTGGAAATGATTAAGAATTCCAATGATTAAATTCAGGTTTGTGTTGAAACGTATGGGTTTCTTTTTGTCCATGCACAACTTACTTAGATTCAGGAAAAGAAGCACAGTGGTGGAATCCTTGTCCAATCTGGTTTCTAAACAGACAGTGGATCAGTTGAGTGAAGGTAAGTGGTTTATAATACAGTTAAAAAGTGAAAAAGCTCCAAATTACCCCTACCAATGTGTACAAATATGGTTAACTCTGTAACTTGACTAGTGTCTTCCAGTAATAAACATGCAAACAATGTATATAATCTTTTTTTTTTCCTAATTTGAATGCAAAGCTTCAGTGGAGAATTCAGCCTAATTTTTTTTGTCTCTGAGCATGCATGAATTAAGAAAGGAATGCCTTTCACAACACGTTGTAGGACTGAAGAGAAATTTCCTTTTTTTGACTTAAGACAGCTCCCAAAAGTTTAAGAATCATTGATGCGAAGGAATACATCCTTGTCATTAGTTGCATTGGAATCTGAATATATTAACAAGTTTTGTGCTTGTCTGTTTTGCCTTAAGGTGTTTTGGGAAATGGTATCAGTACATTGTTCATGGCTCTGAAAATGCTGATCTCCTATTTCTGATTCAGGCAGAATCAAGTATGCATTTTTTTCTAACCTGGCACAAGAATCCTCTTTAATACTTGGACACATCAAACTCACCACGTATGCACTGTACATACAGCAGCCTTGTGCATGTGGCTGGTCTTGCAGCATGGGTGCAGAGCAACTCGTGTCATGTGTGTTAAATCGAATGTACTTTAGTGCTGCATGAAGACAGAAAGTCTGCCTGGGGCTTTCAGTTTGTTGAGCATGACTTGGTGAAAACCTGTTCATAATGTCTCAGTGGATGTAGGAAAAGCCTGAACCTCAGTGAGGGTTACCATTCATCTACAGAAGTTTCTTGTAAGACATGGAAGGAGGGCTGAAAGACTTAGTTGCTGTAGGCTATTAAGCTTAGAATCAGTGAAAAGTACAGGAGACCATCTACCAGAATGTCAAGTAGCTTTTGCCATAGACTGAGGTCAGCTCTGACAAGGTTTTGTCTGAGAAGAAGGGAAATAGAAGAATTCTGTTGGGATTTGTGTGTTACAGCTATTACTCAGCAGTTATCGAAATGGCAACAGCAGAATTTTGCTTTATTTTTTTTTTCTTGTCTTGGCAGCATTTTGTTTGTTCCATTGACCCCAAGAAGACAATATTGACAATGACTTTGCTGATAGTAAATAACTTTTCTTTCTTATATAGAGGAAATGCATGCTGAAATCTGCTATGCTGAATGCTTATTACAGAAAGCAGCTCTCACCTTCGTACAGGTAAAGTCAATTTTTGATTTTGTGTGGCAGTGTAATGGAGAGAGGTTAGTTCTTGGAAAACATCATTCCAACAATAGATGTGATATTTAAAACCAACTTTTTTGCTCATTATTTCATGGCAGTGCTTGAAAGTATGGTAAATCCTGTACTGCTCAGCAAAGTTCTCTCTTTGTATGAATAAGTAAAGACGTTATTGATATTCAGGTAGAAAGGTATCACTGTAAGGTATATTGCTGTTTCATACAACGTGGTGTGTTTAAATAATTTGCATCGCATCGGACAGTATCCAGTGCCTGAATAAAAGTATGTGCAAGTATGAGGAAATGTGTTTGAAAGTGCAAGTCATTTTTTGCATGAATGTGTAGAATGTTTCCCAACTAACAGAACTTCAGCTGATACACACATGTAATTTCCAGTTCAGTCTTGCTCTCTGTGCATTTTGATTTGGTGTCAGGAATAATATAGTAATGAATGATTGTAAAATGGGCATGCCTTAGCATTGCTGAGGTAACAGTTCAGCTCACAGAAAGATCTGGTATTTGGTACTGTCTGGTGCTATTGACTTAGGTTGTGGTTCAGGGACTTCAGAGTTTTCAAATTCAATTTGAAATTTGATTCCTGAAAACGGGAGTTGTTAGTTGTACTTTTTTGAGATATGTGAGTGTTTAACAAATATTTATTGAATATGTTCTAGATAATCTCTTCCAATATAAATATGAGAAAGAAGTTAAGTCACATAGATACTAAGGTCAGATAAGTTCCTTTGGCAAATATTTATAAATGACTTGATCCAGTATTTGGCCAGAAGTGTCAGGAAATACTAATGGAATGTTGGTCTTTCCTATAACTGGCTTTCTGCTGTACTAACCAAGTGGAAGCAACCCTCTGTATCTTTATTGGGTGGGTGGATTCTTCTTTAAGCATGAAAAGAATTTTGAAACAGTTGTTGAAGGAGGTGAGTTAGGACTGTATAAAATAATAAAGAACCCCTTATATGTATATTTTCTCTACAACACCACCTCTGTATTGCTTTTGGCTGTAATACCCCACGCTGCTGTTTGCTGTCCCACCCCGTATTTTTTGTCTTTGGCTGACCATGATTCATGTTAGGATGGTGATGATAACAAAAATGTAACCACTCAGAGGGAACTAGAATTCTTGTACTGAAACACTTGCAGTGTTTCAGAGAAAACAGATGAGGTCTTTAGAAATGGCGATCCTTCTACGGAAGCCAGAATTTCCTTTGGTTGATCATTCTGAGGCTTTTTTTTTTTTGGTGCTTTTTCATTTTCCACATTGTATATACTGTCCCTAAGTATTTAAATATGCATTTCTGAAATGCGAGCACATGCTCCCCTTTGTGTGAATTCTAGGAGTAAAAATACCATTCTGTTGAACTGATACTGTCTTGCTTTTCCGGAAGTTAGTTTTGATGGCACGTACATTGTGGCTTTGTTTTGATTTTTCTAGAGGTTAGTAGGCACATATTGAGTAACACATGTGGTTACTTTTGATCAGCAATGGCATTTCATCTGTTCAGGGGATTCTACAGTTTGTCTTCTGCCAGTTTCTGTAGGCTTCCTTATGTATGTGAGAATCGCCATTTCCAAATGTTGTAAACAGTTCCTACAGCACCATCTGGTGGAGAGCTTTCTTGATTCATTTATATACATTGCAAATTCTGCTAAAAGTAACACTTGGACTCTATTTCTCACCTCTCTCTTAAGTTTTAAAATTTGAAATGTACACCAAAGAAATGTTTTCCTGCCAACTTAGAGCAAGTGTTAATGTCAGTCTTACAGACGCATCTAATAACGGAAAAACACTTTTAGTGTTTCCAATGACCATTGACTTATCAATAAATGTAAATGTAGCTGGAACATTTTTATGTATGTGTTATGTGTAGTAGTTGAATGCACAATATTTATACAGTTATATTATACATAGTTAAATTTTTTTCTTCCAGGATGAAAATATGATCAACTTTATTAAAGGTGGCCTCAAAATTAGGACGAGTTACCAAATATACAAGTAAGCTATTAGAAGACACTTAACTTCACTGTTGGTATAACCAGTTGGAGTGGCATTAATCCACCAAAAATAGAAAGGAATATATTTGTAGCAATCATAGTGATTATACTTATATAATTTCTATGTTGTGTTTCCCCTTCCCTCCTTTTTTTCTCCATTGCAAGAGAATGTCATCAGGTGCTACAGATGACTCAGGGGAACAAAAGCAAAAATGAAACGTACTACCAGTTTGAAGGAGGAGTAAATCTTGGAATTGGAGCATTCAACTTGGTATGACTTTTTCCACTACAGAAAGGCCATTGGGATATTTCTGTAGGACTGTCTTTCTTTGCTTAAACAGTACTGTAACTGATTTAACATTTACACATTTGTAAAATAGCGATAAAGTCTTTGGAGGTTTTATGAAATATGAATCAAGCAGCAACTTCTGGCATGCATGTTTTCTGGGATGCTTCTACTAGTTTATTCTGAACTGTCTCATTCTCTGGGAGTAACTAATATATGTATTTCTGAAGTGAAAAAGCAGCTGCATCTACCTGTGTGTAGCAGGATTTTTTAAGATGCTTGTGCTGTGGTTACAGAATACCTGGAGTGACTGTTTAATTCTAACTCCTCCATGTATCCCATTCTTTTGCTTCAGTGACATACTCTAGATTCACACAGATAATTATAGTTAGAAGAATGAATAGTAGTTTACTGAGTTTGTGCAAAAGAAAATTGCGTTTTCTTTACAATTTGCTACATTTACCTTTTCACATCTGTCATGGCAATGGTGAAAGTTGACTTCTGCCAGTATGTTGATTTCTGTATCATTTTAGATTGCAGATGGCCAATTTTGGGTGTGGTCAGAAGAACTCGGGTATATCTGCATCAGACTTTAAAATTCAAGCAACTGTTTTCATAAGTGCTCTGACCTCTCCTTCATGAAGCCTTCTCAGTAGGAGGCTTAACACCGAAAGTATCTGATGGGCAGAATGTATTAGGGTGAATGGAGCTTTCTAAAAACTGACTCTTGAGTAGACCTGCTTCTTAATGCTCTTTGAAAAGGTAGTTTTGATGTTTGTAGATTTTCTGTTGTGTAGGATATGGAGGATGCAGTTACAGAGGGAACAAAAGTACATATAATAGAAGGCTAAAGGATGATAGCAACAGCTAGTATTTCTAAAACCATTATGCTCGCCGATCTGCTAATTCAGTGCTCCCACAGGAGCAACAAGTAGAGCTTCTGTGATACTCCCGATAAAATGAAATAATGGTAAAGGAAGATGATAGTTGTATGTTGTAAGTAATACTAAAATAGATAATACTTTCATTCCAAAAGACCCACAATTTTCAAGCAATTCTGACCAGCTGAAGATAGAAACATCTGCCATTATCTAAAGAAGCACGGCTGGACTCTGTCTTAAGTTTTTCATGCTGGATGATCATCCAAATTCTGAGCATGCATGTTTATTTTCAAGTTCTTTTGTGTTTTACTTTTTTGCTAATGTGTAATAGCATTTAACATAGTAGCTGGCCTTTTTGGTTCACATTTATGGCAATTTAACTTCTTTTTTGAAGTGTACATGTTTCTAATTACCCCTTCTTTTTAAAATGTATTTCAGATGCTGTCACTTTTACCAGGAAGGATCCTCCGACTTCTAGAATTTATTGGATTTTCTGGCAACAGGGTATTTGATTTGATACCTGTTTTTTCAAATTAATTTTCCCTCAAATAAAAGACTGAATGGATTTAATGTCATGTATTCCACAGTAAAAGTATAATCTTTATTGTTTATCAGTATTTTAGTGTTGTTAAAAAGATAAGTGGGCTAGACGATACAGGCGTAAAAGCACATATGGTGATACCCCGCTCTTTAACAACCGTGGGAAATGACCAGTTTGCTTCAGAGGAGATTTTTCCGATGCAATTTCCTTTCCTTTTGCTGATCCTTAAGTAGAGGATATCAGCTTTCTTATCTAATTGATGTAGTCAGAAATTAACGTTCCTCACACCAGTAGCTGAGGGAAGAATCAAAGTTCTGCATTTTTCCACCCAAAATCCCATCCCATTTCTTTGGAAAAAAGAATTTCTGAATATCATTTGTCACCCTGGAATCTAGGTACATCTTTCTGTCATGGATGAGAAAAGTATTTGTAACTATAGCCTTGTTTTGTAAACCTAGACTTGTTTTGTAAGTATTTTACAGCTCTTTAAAACTCTTTTTGATGCCCATAAGAAATGAAAAAACCTAAACAAATCTCAAGCAAAAAACCCTAACAAAATAACCCACAGAACTGTACACAACAAAACTTCAAGTTATTAGTGCTACAGTCACCATATGGTCTTATTACTGTTAGCTTGCCCACAATATGAACAAAATTAAACTTCAGTAGAGACCTGTTCGTTCTGTTTCTTCCTCTGAAAGACCTGGTTCATGCTGAAGCTCTTCCATAATAAACATTTTTCCCTGACTAAAAATGCAGTAAAGGCTGAAAGAAAAAGAACAAATTATTTTGAAATATCATCACAATTTTTTTGTGTGGTGCGTGAATTCTTCTATAATTCATCAAGTTGCTATGCAATAAAACTGATTTGTTAATATTTGTTTTGAGGCAAAATTATGTTTCTGAGGAGTCACTGTTCTTGAGCAGGGAAGCTCTGAGCTCATCTCTACACCCCCCAAGAGTCAAGCTGTTACGTAATGGGTCTAAACGGGAAAGTAAGGGAAGTCTCGTGTGTTAAGAGCTGCGTAAGGCTCCATGAATCTGGATCTGTATTTAGACATTGATGTATCAGTAGAGGTAATATTTTGGTCAGACCCTCAAAACAGTGGCTGACTTGATGGAAGAGAATTGAGGATAACCAGGGTTTTCTGTGAAGGAAGACTCCCACCAACAAGTAGCAGTGGAACAGTTGTGAGAGTTTCCCACCGAACATAGGTTGAAGGATGTTATTCTGAAAGGCTCATAGTCAGAAAATAATGGGGAAGGGCTGTAGACCTGTGTGTCTGCATGGTTCATGTGGTGTTTCCATTTCACCAGAGCACTGAAATGCATGCATGATTTTATTAAGAGTTAGATTAGTCTTCTCCTTCCTGAGTGCTATTAGTTGTGACAGAAATGTTTTCATAGAGGGTTGTGTTGGATTTGAGATAATAAGTATTGAATTATGAAATACTTACATCTGAAAGGAAAACTGAATTTTGGTTAGCCAGAAAAAATTAATAGTAACTCTGTATACTCACAGTTAATTCTGCATGTGTTTGTGATATTCCTTAGGAGTTGGGCCTCTGCCAACTACGGGAAGGCGCATCTGGCAGCAGTTTGAGGGCCATTCTGTGTACTTTCACCCTGTTGGTTTATCATACTTACGTCTCCTTAATCCTTGGTGAGACCCACTGTGTAGCTTTTCAGTCATGCTACACCTTATGATAGATACTGTGATTTATTTTTATAACTGAATTTCAAAATTGTGGCCAAATAGGAGTTTGCTGTATACTTAATTGTGATCTGAAATTAATATCTGTGACAAAGCTATGTCTGCAGAAAAAGTGAGGGTAGATAGCATTATACCAACATCTTGCTTGATTTGCAGGGCTGTCTCAATATGTGACAGCAAAATACTGCAAAACAGTGTTAAGTTCAGAAAAGTCATTATCCATAAATTAACATCAGATATTGCAAAAACTATCTCCAGAAAAAAGCCTATACACCCAGAATTAATTGCTTTTGCCATTTAGAGCTAGAAGTCATAATTAATTCTGTATGCTTCTTTGCCATATATTTTCACATTTTTTAAGTATTTCAGTCCTTGTCCCTCAGGCTCATCAGGAAATTAAGGAGAACTTCATTTCTTCCAGTATCACTTGTATTTCATTACTGAGTCCAAAATTAGGAGAAGAGGCAGCTGAGGAATGTTTTCCTAACTTACTAAAGCAATTAAAGGGATTTAAAAATATAACTAGGATCTATAATGGAACAGTTTAAAGAATATTCCTATAATTCTGGTCTGTTTCTACTTACAGACATTTAGTATCTTAAAAGGACTTACTGTCTTTGGGACAAGAATTTAGTTTTATAGAAACACAAAATGATGAAGTAATTCTGCTTTTACATAAAAGCAATCATCCACTGATCTATGAAAGTCATAATAAGATTTGAAAACAAAATCTTAATCTGTGAAACTTGGGGTTCTTTAAGTACATTGAGGTTGGTTTGCTATGTTTTCTAGGTACAGGGGAAGCCAACCTTCAGGAAGCAGGCAGTCTCCTCGAACCCTACCTCCAGAAATTTCCAAATGTGCGTATTTTCAATAAATTTTATGACAGAAATGTACTTCCCTAAGCTCAAAATCCTAACTGGTTATTTTTCTCATCTCCTTTCAAGGGTTCCATTATTCTGTTTTATGCTGCCAGAATAGATATACTGAAGGGAAATTTTGAAAAGGTAAATCAGTTTTTTCTTTCTAAGGTTCTTGTTTAGTGTTCAGCCTGAGGGGGAAAAATAATTAATTCATCTAAGTATCAGTTGGACTGATAACTATGCTATTATCCTTGTTCACATTCACTGTCAGTGTTGATCCTAGCCCTCTCTCTAAGTGAGACTGAAAGGGAAGTTTATCTCATTTTACTTGTCAGGTGTTCTCCACCTGGGTGCTAGGTAAGAATTTGCTCTGTAATTAGACATGGCTCTCACATGGAGCTGTAATTCAGCCAATTTTCATCATTCTTCCTTAACTACTCATAGGCACAGTTGAGGTTCCAAGACTGCATAGCAGCCCAGCAAGAGTGGAAACAGATTCATCATCTCTGTTACTGGGAACTGATGTGGTGCTACACCTTCCAGCAGGACTGGCTTCAAGCATATCGGTATGCAGACCTGCTCAGCAAAGAGAGCAGGTGGTCCAAGGTAAATGGGCAGGTGGACATTGTTGTGATATACCAGTGGTCTCTACAGTTACAGTTACTTTTCAGTTTGCACAAAAAGTGTAATTTTTGCTGTCTTGAGAAACTCACAGGCAAAGACTCAATGGCACCAAAATGTTTTAACTGGGTGGTTAAGAATTAATTTTTCTTTTCATGTTTTGAAGCAGCAGAACCATAAGCAGCAATGCTTTGGCCCCTCCGAAAATGGAGGTACTTACCCTAACTGAGAGAAAGAAGAGGGATAGAAAAACTGTAAACTTGTCTCTCAAGTCAAGTTCTAACACTCACTAGTAGATCTTGGCTGAAGAAACTGTGTTTGTTGATTATAAACAGACACACCTACTCAGCAGATGCTTTGTGACACAAAATGAGAAGACTGCTCATCTTGGTCTCACAAGAAAAGCTGGGCCATCAGATAACCTTTTCCTTGTAGAAATGTTTTTCGAAGTATGAATGAAGCACAATGTGTCAATAGTTTTTTATGCATTATTATTGTCTGTTCCTATCTAGATTGCTGTTTTATTATGCTTAATGAAAAAGGGTATAGCATCTAATTCTTGGCAAAAGAGGAAGAGAATAGTATATTCAACATGAGGTGCAAATGTCTTGAATAGAAATATGGATATTTCTTTTTTTTTCTCTGCAAAACCCAGTTACTGAACTTTCCTTGAATCAGTACTCAGATATTTCCTTCTATTTTTTTCGAGCATGTCTCTACATGTAATAGATCATATAATAATAGTAATGGACTTTAGAACAGTTAGGTCATTTAACCTCGTCTCTTTAACAGTGGTTTGCATAATAAATTCTCCTGTTCTTTGAAGGAGACGACTTTAACTTTCTGACTAACTAACTAAAAATCTTAATACATTGAAAATAAAATTACATCATAAACTATATGACAAAGGGAATGCTAAATTTTCATAGTTCTACCTGTATGAGAATTACTGGAAATGCTTTGCTGCAGCATTTTGGGTGTGACATTTGAGTCTTTAGTGTATTGATTGAACACAGCAAATTAGATGTGGTAATATGTTGCTGTTTCTTTTTGAAATAGGCAATATATGTATTCCAGAAGGCAGCAATTCTGTGTATGCTTCCAGAGGATGATTTGAAGAGGACTGGTGAGGACATAGTGTCTTTATTCAGGTAAACTTCTATGAAGTAGCTGGATGTGCACTCTTTTTTCCCCCCATGTCTTTGTCTTGTGTGACTTACTTCCTGCTTATAACCATAAATTTTTCAGTTTTTCTCTTTGCTTTTAGCATTAGAATATTTAAAATACTGCTGTTATCAGCAAAGATATATCCCACAGCTCTGGTCTGTGTGGTGTAAAACAATTTTAAGATGTTGTATTTCAGAGGCAAACAGTAAATCTTGCTAACTGAAATGAGATTAAAAAAAAAAAACAATAAACAACTTCTCTTTTCCATTTTCCCTTCTTATAGACAAGTGGATGGTCTAAAACAGAGAATTGCAGGAAAATCTATCCCTACTGAGAAGTTTGCAGTAAGGAAAGCTCGACGCTATGCATGTCCTCAACCAGTGAAGCTGATACTACCTGTCTTGGTATTTGTTCTTGCTTTGTTTTCATCCTTTTGAAACAGAAAAGAAATCAGTATACTTCATTATACAGGGAAGGAATAATATTGTCAGGTATTATGTGTCTGCGTTTTTAGATTTGTTTTTTAAGAAGCACTGCATTCATGCAATGCGATTTTTATGAAAATTATTAGGGGCTGGATCATACTACTAACTAAGTAGCAGTCTGAAACAAGTGCCAGATTTTTGACATGAGAAGTTCGGTCATACAGAAACGTGCATTCATGTTCTTTAGATCGGCACAATTTTAGTCCTTGTCTTCTAGACTCATTAGGAAGTTAAGAAGTACTTCAGTACTTTGTTCTTCTGATGAAAATGAAGATTGGTGGTTGGTTTTTGTTGTATTATTTTTCTTTCATCATATTGAGTGAGTAAAATGTGCAGAAGTTAAAGATACTTTATGAATGCTATTCTGATTTCCCATATTTTAACTTCAGAGGCATTAGTATTGCACTGTCTGTTGATATGTGCGCAGCAATGATACTTTTCATATGCTAAAATCTTTGTACATGCATAATTTACCAACAACTGTAAATGAAAAACCTAATTCAAGAAGGAATTTCTTATGTTGAAGCTCATTGCTACAGAAAGAGGAGTCCAAAGAAAATTAATCCACCAGTTCTAAAATCCATTCTATATTAAATTGCATGTAGAGGGCTAAGTAAAAGTTGTCTTGGGCTTGTACAGCAGAGTGCTTGTAAGGTGTGAGTGTATATATTTGGTTTTGCTGTCAAATGCAGTATCTTTTAATTTAAGAATTTTTTCATCATGAATTAGGCATAACCAAACAGAGTGTATGGTTTATTTCAGTAAGTATTAGTTAGACAGGACTGCAGAATGGAAACAAATCTAGCATAATGTAGTTGATGGTGTTAATAACACTGTTTCAGACTTCGATAGAGCCAGATTTTTTCTCCTTATGAAAACCCACATACTTACTATATGAATACAAGTGGAAATATTTCAACAATGTATTGTATCAACTTCAGAATGACGTTAGGCTTCATATTTCAGAGGTGTAATTACAATTGCAGTAGAACAAGTGATACTCTAGTTCGTGATGACTGAGTAAAGATCTTGGCAAAGCTCCTTGTTGGTTAGCATTAACCCTCATTCTCCTTAAGTTTTACAATGTGATAAAGTATCAAAACAAGCATATTGCTTACTATTGTACTGAGGCATCTGGGAAGATTTGTTTCCAGGATTTGCCTTGTTTTTTTTCCAACAAGATTTTATAGAAATTAGAGTAAAACTGTAGGATGTGCCTACTGGAATCACATTTTTGTCCAGAAAGTTGTACCTACTTCCAGTTTTGCTCTGTATGGAAGGTAGCAGTCTATAGATTAGAGCGTCTATATATATATTTAAACACAAGAGTGTGTTTTTGGGTGCATACTTACGTAAGTTTACTGTATATACAAGCACACACTCAAATGCACACCAAATTTGCCTATCATCCTTTAGAAAGAAACTGCTTTCAGCTCTTCCTCTAGTTCATGCGGCAGAGGCCACCAGTTGAACCTAAAACACCCAGCTTTGCTGATCTGTTATGTGGGTGATGGTAAACTGTCATGTGATAAAATCTGTTCAGTTTAATTTTTGGAGATCTGTGAAAATACATGATAGTAGAATCAATTAAAAAGTTGTCAGAACATTCAAAACTTGGAAACCCAGGTTAACTTTGTCAACACACATTCAACGTAATTTTTCCTTTCCTATTCATAGACGTTTGGTATTGTTTAAAACGAACTTTGGTAGTATTTTTATGTACTCAAAATGTTCCACAACAGCCTTTTCAGAGGCACTCTTTAGTTAAATATTTATGCAATTCCATGGGTTTTTCTTACCATTTTTTTCTTTGGGGTTGATTTTTTTTTTCTTTTTTTCTTTTTTTTTTTTCTTTCTTTTTTTTTTGGTCAGGAAATGATGTATGTCTGGAATGGATTTGCAATTGTGGGCAAAAGAGCAGACCTCACTGAAAACTTACTGGTAACAATTGAAAAAGAAGAAACTGCTCTACAAAATGAAACTAGTAAGTGATCAATTAAGGTGGAATTAATAATCTTATAAGAAATGCTGACATTTTTCTATGCTCCGGTCTTCTGAATGTGAGTATTGACTTTGACAATGTGCTAATTAAGTCCAAGTCTGGAAATTCTGGAGCCACGTGAAAGTTAGGAGTGGTTCTTCAGTATGTTCTTTATGCAGATCAATTGATGCTGCAGACGAATACAGAAAACTCAAGGACATGAGGTTATTAGTTACAGAACATTACTGGTTTAGCTTAGTTTTTCTTGTCTTTGAGAGTGTTCTTGGACCATGATCTGCTAATGCCTTAAATGTCTGAAAAATACATTTTCTAAACCAATTTATATCATGTTTAACTTTCTTACAGAGAACACATGCAGCGTAGAAAATGACTAAATATAAAAGATATAATGAAGTGCTATGCATGAATGAGTCTGGTTTTTTGTTTTACTTTCTGGCAAAATAAAACATATTTGCTAGTTGTAAAATAAAACATACTTAAAAAATAAACTTTGACCATGGTTTTGCATCTTGAGGTAATGTTTAGAGAATCAGCCCATAACTTACTCCTAAAAGAATTTAAATTCCATTATTGCAACTGGTTTACTGCACAAGTGCTTGATTTTATTAGATTTTATCGGGTGGGTGCTGTCACCTGTCATGTGAATTTTTTGGTAGAATCCTCTTTGGAGTTTTTCTGGAATAAATACTATCACTTTGCATGTGAAACTTTTTTAATGATAATTCACTAAAAATAATTTCTGTTGAACCCAGATTTTAGTCACACTTATCAACACTTCAGCAACTTAGTTTTACCAATGGTTAAAACAGCAATTCTGAAATGTAAGATATATCTAAGTATGATTTACAGTGTAAATTGAGATGATGCATAAGAAATTATACAAGGACATGCAAGAAATATATAATGGTCAAATCTGGGTGGTACAAGAAACCAAATGAGAGTAACTTGCATGGCCATGTTTGAATTGGGTTCCTTTAGTTTTTGTGGTGCTCTTCACTTTTCTGCAGAATCAGTAAGTGTGCCTCTTAAACCTCCAGTATTTTTCTTTTTGGTTGTTGTGATATTAAAGCAAAAGTGCAGTGATATGCAAGATACTTTTAAATAAAGTAATTCCCATGAGCTCCACATGAAGGGTTCTGGCAGAACCTATTGGAAATCCAGTGCTGTATTATGCAGAGGTTTGTACTAGAAGTGCTCATCAGCTGTAACAGTGAAGTAAATTTCTTGTCAAATCCCTGAGTAGATGTACAAGGTACCAAAATAAAAGCAACGGAAATAAAACCACTGTGTTTTTCTTATGGAAATTTGCTGTTTGCAAATAGGATATAGTCTGGAAGTGTATATGCTTTCTGTGTCGTTTTTTAGTAATAACTAAAGTCAAATGTAATTTTATTCTGGACTTCACATATGTGATCTTGATCTGCTTTTAAAGATACGGAATCAGTGAAAATAAAGACTCTGGAGTTCCTGCTGAATCCCTAAGAAAAAGTGATTAAGGCTGCTAGCAGAGTATGACAAGGTTCCAATACAATTGTAAGAGACAGTTTTTAGTTGTAGTAGCATCAAAGGGTTGCTAAGGTGCTGTAAAAAAAGGGTGTTGATTATACACAAAGGTCACTTAGGGATTGAGACTTCTTAGAGCTGTTTTTAATTCATTTGCTTCACATGAATAGGCACAGCATGGAACCTCTCAAGGACTGAAAGTAATTTTATGTTGTATAGACCTGAAAATAGAGATGGTAGAAGGAACAAATGAAAGACATTAGAAATGGGATTTTTTGGGGGTTTTTTTTCCCCCAGGATTTTTGGAAATCTTATTTTTTCAGGGTTTTTTTATTTTCAAGACATAAAAAAAGAATATGTTACTTGAAGAAAAATTCTTTTTTTTGCATGTTTTTTTATCCTGGTAATGATACTTCCTGGGGTGTAGAGCACTGCAGCTGCAAAGATGGTTCTCCCACACTTATTGCAAGGTTGTGTTAAATTGGCCTGTGCATTTGTTGTCATTTAGTGTTAATGTTTTGGCATAATAGCTTTTATTCTTTTGGGAAATAACAGGGAGATACTAGTTGAAGTTGTTAAAGTCTGGCGAGCCGTTACTGACATCAGTGCATGCCCCCAGTAATTTCAATGAATGAGTCCTTCAGGAGACAGTCACAGAATCCAATACCTTAGCCTAGCAACACAGGCTAGAGAGAATGCAAAGTACTCATGTGCTGCACTTCTACTGTCACTAAAAGCGCAGTCTGTCAGTTACAATCCATCAAGACTTTCTGGGTTTAAACACAGACAGAAGTAAGGCTGAATGTAGTGGCAAAGCACTTTGCTGAATCCTAAAATGCGTTAGTCTTGCATGTTTCAGAACTGTTTACGTAGGATTTCTTTGGCAGACTATTAAGGAAAAAATTAACGTGACCTTAGAGAGCTGGTAATTAGTTGTAAACAACATGATCTGAAGGGAGAGTGTTTTGCTTCCTGAATTGTTAATGTATGTGGTGCCATCTGTCTATCCATATGTGTTTTCTTTCCTTTCTTTTCCTTCCTTGTACCCAGCAAATGCTACAAACTAAGGGAACTAAAAAGGATCACACTTGTTAAGTAAATTTTGAATTGATTCAAACACCCTCTTTCATCTGGTATTTTTAGTCCTATTGAACATAAAACTTCATTGAATTTTTCAAATGTTATACACTACTACTGAGGCCTCTTAAACATTAGAGACGATAGAATTACCAATAAACATGGTTTCTTGAATTTTTACTGCAAAGTGATGCTTCTGAGGAGTTCTGTAAGACAGAGGTGTAGTGTGGTTTTGTGTGGTTGTTTTATGTTACTGGTACTCCTGGAGGTCTGCCAATGCTATGTAACAGGGGAAGCTATTAAGATAATGTGATGGTTTATGTCTCACTGTAGTTTTAGCTGTTGCAAGTAAGAAATCTTTAATTAATGACAGTTTATGCCTCTTTGTTGGATGTTTCAATTTCTTATTTCTTCTTTGCCTGTCTTTTAAGAGAAAGATATGGATTCATGGACACATCTTCTATTTTAACTCATGCCTGAAGGTTATGTACGTTTTGAGATATAGAACATGAGAAAGAAGGTCCTCAGTCTGTAGACATACTCCCTACTGAAAATTTAATTTTCCTTTTCCTGCTGTCTTCAAATTGTTTGACATATCTTGCTTTCACTATTAGATCACAATGAATACTATGTGGATGATGTGTGCATGTTGCAGCTACTGAAAGGCCTCTGCCTGAAACACTTGGGAAGACTCATGCAAGCTGAATTATGTTTCAGTAAAGTCATTCAAAGGTAAAAATATAACAGAAATAGATTTTATAGCTTTTGGTGACATTGCTGATACTCCTGTTTTAGCTGTCATGTTGAATGTCATTTTGAATAATTAAACATCCTGTTAAGGAGCTGGAATTAAAATACCTCTGAAAGTAATTAGAGAACCAGAAAAATTTGCATGTGTTTTTCTGTAGCAATTTAACACTTACTATAGTTTTATATATGTGGTGTTTTAGACTAAATAAATGGAACTGTCAGGTAACATATCCAAATACATTTGGAATTGTATTTACAGAGCTATCTGTAAATAAGAACAATTCATACAGGTTTCCTGGGTATTTTTTTATTCAGTATTTAGTACTTCAGTAGTTAATGCTTCCCCATGTAGATGAGAAGTTGTTACATGTTTCAGTCGAAGACTTGTTTTTCCTGTGTTAATGGGTTTATCAAATATTTCAGGTGTCAGATCCATACCAGCTGTCATAGCTTTTCTATATAAAACATGAGTCAGGTACTGATTGTAGTTGAAAACTTCTTGGAAGTTTCTAAGTATTTGGGCTGAAGCAGCATTTTTACATCTGCATTTTTTCTAACAAGTGATATAGAAAAATTAATAATAGAATTTGTTACTGAGAATTATGTGTGTTTTAAGTCTCTTGCCATCTTGTTTTCTCTTACTGTTTCCAAGATCCCATGTGAGTTTAGTCAAGCACTTTGCAAGTTACAGGGCAGAGGGATTTGATTGGTTGCAAGTTAAAGGAACACTATTTCTGAAAAATCTTTTCCCAAAGGTAGTTGGCAACAGGCAGGCTTTTATAGCTGAGATATTAAAAAAATTCTAAAGACAACAGTTCTTCATAAAGTGTATGTTTTGCATGGGTGAGAGGAAAAGTTTTCCGAATTGAATACCTACATTTTGTTCAGCTTTATGTTCTACATGTCTAGGGCTGCTGTAGTGCTTTAAGACTGTTTATTAGTGTGTACAGAGTTAACCAGTAAAAAAGGTTCCAGAGTGTTTTTTCTGGCTACATGCTGTTACAGGTAGTGATTGTTTTTAAAAGTTAACTGGTCACTTGAGGCAGGGTTGTAAGTAACCATTTCTGTATTTTTCTGGTTTTCTAGTGAGAAGCAAATAAAATATGACAGTTACTTGGTGCCATTCACCCTGTATGAATTGGGTCTTCTGTACAAACAACAGGATGAGAGAGAAAAAGCAATAAGATACATAGAAACTGCAAAGTAAGTGGATTTTTTTTTTATCACCTCGTAAACAAAGAATGGCTGGGTATTGTAGCAATGAAAGCATGTGTTTTTTCTTCTGACAGCTTCCTTGCAAAATACAAGTTATTATAAATCTGTGTTCTTGATTTGGAGAACTTGTCCAATATAGTTGAATTTTGCAATTTCATGAAACTGTCCTTCAGACACAGTGGAGTATACAGATTCAAATAAGACACAGTATGAAGGAAAACGCTTCCTTCTCATATGGGCTTCAGAGATGCATGAGGGTCCCAAGCATGCATGGGATGAAGCTGGAGAGTCCAGGGAAAGGATATGTGCCATTCTGTCCGAGAGGGCAGCTGTGGGAATTAAATTGGCTCCACTAAAGGTGTTAATAAGAGCAGGTTAAAAGCCAGTGCACCAGTCTGACCACACCCTTTTTTCCTTTCACATCGTGTCACAGAAGACCAGCTGAGAGTTTTAATTTACTATAGAGCAGCATGTTTGCATCATGTGTAGATTGTAGTATGAGCTAGAATGTCCCTTGTGTTTACAGAGAAGTACACCAGTCTTGTAATTGTGTCCCCCCACGGGTTTTGTTTGTTTCTTTGTTTTGGGGGGATGTGAGTTACAGAATATGATTTCTGTAATTAGGATGTGTTTTATTACTCTGGCTGAATTGTGTTTTGAGTTGGAGCATACATTTTCTACTAACACCCTTACTTTTCTGTAGTATTTTGGCTTGTCTTTTCAGAGCAAATTTCAGTAACTGGGAGGGCTATTAAAAGGATCAAAGTAAGTGAAAGAGGTGCTAAGACATGGGTTCAGTTTATCAGGACATTTAATTTTAGTACTGGTCTATGTCTTCTTTGCTCAATTTGTGGGTGTAGCTTTAAATGTCTCATAACTCATCCATCTGTCAATCTCCGTTTCCTGTTGAAGGAATGAAGACTGTTACCTTACGAACATACGAAGTAGAAACAATCCAGTCCCAAAATCTTTTTCTCAAAATAAGTTGTCTGTTTTGCAGAAACAACTACAAGGACTACTCTATGGAGTCCAGGTTGCACTTCAGAATTCATGCAGCACTTGACAGCTTGAAGGTGTCACCTGCTTCAACACCTTGAATGAGGAGGGATGCTTTTCTTGCATCAATAAATAGCCTACACAATCTTTTTGCAATCTTTTTTTAATCACAGAGAAGAACATAATGATTGTTTTCTGTCACTTCTGATTTTATGTATGTCATTCTTTTAGACGTCTTCTGTATAGCACCTATACTGTATGTATGCGCTGTTTTAAAGAAGACCTTGTTTTATGTTTGATAAAAATAATTTAATATTTGACTTGAATGGGGGATATTTTTTTAAAAAAAAGGTGATGGTGCAATAAAGTTTAATGAAAACTTCTTTTTAATATGAGAACAGATGCTGGTTATGCAGTAGAACTGGTGATAATTTCTGCATTTTTCGAAAGTTTGATTTTTGCAGTACACTTGAGACTTTTTTGCCTCTGGAATGAAAATGCAATGTCTGCCGATAACCTTACCCACATTTGGCATACCATACTCTGATATTTGTATTCCAGAGGAGAGAATTAGTCATCTTTGATTTAATTTCATTTTGGGAACAAAATGAACCTGACTGTAGTGCAATATTTTTACTCTGTCAGATGAAACTAAGCAGGGCTACAGTCATAATGTCTTTGCGGGTCTGTTTCATTCCAAAGAAGTGCTTACAGGGGATATTTTTCAGTTGTAGAAAAGCAGAGCTACAAAGGACATTATGTCCTTGTTCTAAAGTAGAATCAGCAGTCTTAAGTTGATCCTGACAGATTTATTTAACCTGTTTAAAAAAAAAATCTTGCACTGAGAACATTCACATTGGAACTTACACAGGATGTCTTTCCCAGTGAGAAAAGACTGGGAAGTTTTGCCTGGTGTCTACCCCAAATAATTCTTGGCACAACTGAAACTGATTGTTTCCCATCTTTCCTGTCATGGATCTGGAGAAATGATTGTTCTTTTCCTTTTTGAAGTAATCATTTAATATTTGTAGACTGGCATCCTAGTTGGTATTCTCTGTTCTTGGATCGAACCAAAGTAAATAAAAAATTGATAGATTTATGTATTTTCCTAATAATGAGAATAATTCATATTAATGGAAGTTGATTGCGCATCAAAAAGTGAATCCACTTTTTAACTTGCCGTTAAGAAAATGTGTGTATTCTAGTCTAATTTCTACCAAAAATATGCAGTAAAATTGAGGTACTTATAAATGCATGCATTTTTCTTTTTATGTTTTTATGCAAACAGCAGTATCAAATGGAATTGCCCATTTCTTTAGATACACAGATTCTAGCTGTCTGTTCTTAAGAATATATTTGATTTTTTTTGAAGTATACACCCAATAACTCTTCTTTCACTAGCTATTGCAAAACTTGCTATTTCCGTATTTTATCAATGCCAGTATGTTTACTTCTGCACAGTAAATTCGTAGTACCTATGCTCATGTGTGTGATTCGCTGCCCTTAACTACCACCCAGGCAAAATCAGGACAAAAGAAATAGGTGAAAAATGTGTCCTCAGTAAATGAGTAACTGAAGTTTCTAATTAAACAGTCAATATAACCTAAATGCTGTAGCAATTCTTCTCAGGTTACTGAGAACACAGCTTTCTTCTATGACTTATAAATAGTGGGGTCATTTAATTGCTTGTAATTCTGTAATACAGTGGTGTATTTACAGGAGAAGTAAGAGGTTAAAAATATTAGCTAAATAAACATAGTGGGTCTCTCAAAATGGAAACCTGATCCAAAATCTGTTTTTCTTTGTTGGTTTGGATTTCTGCCTATTGTAAATGTGTAACTAAGTTATTGTATAAAATTATACACATGTAAGTTTGAAGCTTAGATACCTGAGACACTGAATTGCTGATAAAATAAGCATGTTTGTTTTCAAATATATTCAATTGACTGTAGCTAAACTTCAAAACAGACATTAGCATATGCTGCCAATTGACTTCTCTAAAGATTTGCCCATTTATATATATAATCTGATTGCAAACTGTAGTGAGCATAAACTCATATATTTTCAGAAAGTATTTTTAATGCATCTGTGGGCATTATATGTTCAGTTGAGGATTTTTTTGGTTTAATCTGATTATTGGATTGGGATCTGCTTCATTTTCCTGTGGAAGGTGATGGCAACAATTGCCAGTAAAACTTCTGTAATTTGTGTTCCAAATAGTACTTCACTCTAGAAGAGTTATAACTGGGACTACAGACTCTCAAGATGGAGCATGATGTAGTCTCCGATCTCTTGTTTTTGTGGGGAGTGTCTTACACTAATATTTGATGGGTGATTTGAGATAGAAATCAAAATTAACAATTTTTTTCAAAGTTTAGTACAAAGCTTCAAGTAGCAGTGTACTTTTTTTCCATGGGTGATGTTACTGACTGGAGAGTAAAAAGAACTGTTTTCTTCAGTTCAGCCTTCCAAAGGTAATATTAGTTCCCTGTGTATGTTATACTTCGTTCTTTCAGGATCAGCCTTTTTTTTGCACTCATGCACAGAACAGGCTGATTGGCACAAATTTGCAATACCTTCTGTAGTTTTTTGGGGACCCAATATTCTGTGCTGCTGTTTCCAAGCTTTGCTAGAAAGAATGATTGATCAGGATTCCTAGCTTTACGCTTTATTCTGGACACTTCTTTCCAAGTTGTTAACGGTGGAACTATAAATGTGTGAGAGTGATTTGTAACCCTTCAGTTAACGTAGGTCTCCACAGAGCTGCAAGAGATGCTTAGTTTTCCAAATGCTGCAGAAAAGTGCATGTCTCCCTGACACAATGCATCAGTGATGCAGTATTTTTTAGGACATTATGTCTGAGTTAAGTGATTTCTGTCTAAGAGTTCAGACAAAGGGTCTGTGGCTTTTATTTTATTTATTTTTTTTTTAAATCTGCTGTATACTGTACTGGGCCTTAAATACAGTCTGATTTAGTCTTAACTGCTGTTTATAATATTCACCTCACATGCTCATCCTCCACGGGAATTTTGAATATTGTGCTGAGACTTCGAAACTAAGCAAAGCTGATCATTTACCTATGATGCTATAGCCTGTCTTGATAATAGTAGGAATTATAATACAATACAAGGAATTATATATACAAGAGCAAATTTAATTTGTTAGTTTAAGCAAGCAAGGCTAAGTTTACAGTTCCGTTATGACAAGGTCATTTAGTTCTTTCTGATAATAGATGTGTATTTTTTTTTAAGGTAAGCAATAATAAATTAGCCTGGTTATAGGACAAAGCTTCTCTTTGATTAAGAATTGCCTACTTAGAAACTTACAGAAAACTTCTTGTCTGTTCATATCAATCAAATGTTTAATCTGTTGAAAGATCGTTGTACTATGGTTTGTAAGTCTTTATTCATCAGTTCTTAACAGAGATTGAAAGCAAATATATGTTAAAAGAAAGCTGATGCAAGATTGTTACATAGCTGTTTTAATACACATGGATAGCAGCTGTATGTAGCACTTTATGGCCAGAGAAATGTACAATCATCAGATCTTGCTGTGTTTCTGAAACACCGTGCAAAGTAATGTGTAAAACAAGTAATTTCTTGTAACAAATTCAACTTAGACTTTGCAATTATTTTATTACTAATCTTAATGTTTCCTGTCTTTTGTTTCTGTGTATTCTTATACTGCCTAGTTCAAAAAAGAATGTTTATATTTGCTCTGGTGCTGCAGTTTTTTTGCTTCTGATCTACTGAGATTTGCACATGTTCTTATCTAGCACTTGATGAGTAAACAATGAGGGCAGAAAAACAGAAAATGAGGAATGAAGTATATTCTGGTTTAAAGAGCATGTAGAAACGTTCATTGTGATGCACTGGAATGGATTTTCACTTCAGAGGAATAAATCACGTACGCTTGCGCTACCGAGTGCTGAATTTGGCACTGTATTCTAGTTGTACATCAAGAACCTTCAGCTGAGATTTACCAAAGCATCATCATCATCAAAAACGGCCTGATCTCTAGTTTGAACATGCTACCTTGGGCATAGAGCTCTTATACAACCTGTCCAGACTGAGAGGTTGTACAAAGCTGTCAAGGTCTATTGAGTGAATAGAGGGTCTTTTGAATGTAGATAGCAAATATAAAATAAGGTACGGGGGTTTTTTGTTTGGGGGATTTTTGTTGTGCTGGTGGTGTTTGGGGATTTTTTTTAATTGTGTTTTGGGTTTTGGTTTGTTTTTTTTTGTTTTTCCTTAATCAGGTAATAAATGCTATAGGACAGATGCATAAAGAAACAGTGCGGCTCTTAACTTTGCAATTGGTAGAAGAGTACCCTCTGGAAAAAAACGCATAGCAAATTTAATGCTTAGTGGTTGCAAGATTAAATACTCTCCTTTCTTTAGTAGTGTAAGCATGTACTTCCAGTCAGTAGAGAAGCCCATGTCAGCTAGTAATCCCAGGTAGAAACATCTTCCTAGATTTAGTCACGTATCTAAACAGAGAACTTTTTCAAACACATAAGCAGTAGGAGATGTCTGTTTTCTGTGTCAGGTCTTTCGGTCCATGAAAATTTCAGTGGGCCAGATTCAGTATCTATGCCATTGAAGCGTGGAGAATACACAGTGTTCATGTCCTGTGACTGGGAAAAGTTAAGGTTTTACTAAAATCCCACCTGAGAGGTTAGTGGTTTTACCTGCTTCAGCATGTAAATGTGGACTTCAAAACTCAATTTTCTTACTGTAAAGTGGACATAAGAGTATATAAGGACAATTTTATTGACATACTTAAATGACATGTTACTTCAGTATTTACAGTCAGGGTGGAGGGATATGCAATATTAGGTTAATGCTACGTATATAGCTTATGTTAGGCTCAACTGGTTCCAGAGTAATAGGAGATCTTCAGAATTAAACTTGGTTGTAGAAAGAGGGCAGTATGAATGTAAGTATGATTTTATTTTCATTACAGTTTTGCTCAAGGTGATAAACTTATGTCCAGGCAAAACACAATGCCTAAATATACTTAGGTGCAGATGTAAAACTTTAATTTGTAACACCCAGCCCACGTTGATTAGATTGTTTCTCTCTCTTTTAAGAGAGGTTCTGTATTGTATGCATTGATGAACTTAAGCAGTATTCTACAAAGGAATCTAGCTGTAGTTTAAAATTTCATGTGGTGTAGCATATGCGTGCTCAAGCTTTACTTGGAAAAGATGCATGGCTTAAATCTCTCTCCAAATTCTAGTCATATCAGTAAAGTTGCTTGAAATCCATCTGTATTAGTTTTTTCATAGGAACAGTGAAAACTTGTTGAAAATGGGAGAATGTCAGATGCTCCTTCACCTACTATTAATTGGTTTTACACTTTGAGGAAAGTTTAGTCTTTTTTTTTTTTTTTTATAATACGGATAAAATTCAAGATCAGTTTCTTTTCACAACCCAAATGGAAAGTACTCATCCTGTAGTTTACATTAATTTTATTAGCTTATGTTCATATGCTGTGGAAGCAACTTACTTCATTTATTGCAATCACTAATACTCCTATAATCATTATGTCTACTTCATAAAGAATATTTGGAGTGGAAGCTGCTTTAAATCAGATTTTTGTGAGCTGAAATGAAAGGAAAAAAGGTGAAAGTGAAATGTGTTGTGGGGAGTTCAGAGTGGCTATAGAAGATGAATAGTTACATTAGGACCTTACTTTAAATGTAGTGTACTCTGCAGGCCAATGACAATACATCTAGTATATATCAACTTACAGGCTATTTTTTTACAAGCTAAGATTTTAATAGTTTAAACAAAAGAAAATAAATAAGCCTTGCCTGAAAAATAAAACCTGCAACCCAAAATACTGTATGCTGTTGTCAAGGCTAGCAGTCTTTCCAAGCTTGAACTGCTGCTTTGGCACCTGGCTGGACACGAGGTGCATCACATAAGCCATTTCTCACACTCAGAGCATTTAAGATGAGACTGCAGCAAAAAATGACACAGTGAGTCTGCTCAACTGTGGAGCATGAGATGGCCAGAACCAGAGGTCAGCAGAGAAATCCAGCTTTTCTGCTGAACGTGAGACAAGCCACCATCACTGAGAATAACCTAGTCGCAGTCCCCCACCTCTGTCCAGGGCAGTGAGACACAGCAGCAGAGCCTGGGATGTCCCAGTTTCAAAGAGTCCTCAATGACAAAATGTTCCCCCCTGCTGATCCCTGCTCAAGATTTGCAGGTGGAGCTGGTTGTAATCAGGATATTTACTGACGTTCATGTGGAAATAATAAGCACATTCATGTGTGTAAAAACAGCCTTGAGCTTGAGAGGTTCCAGACCTCTTGACATGCAGGCATTCTTCATACAGATGGTATGGGTGACGCTCTACACTTGGTGAACAGGGAAACTAAACAGGGCAGGTGATGTAAAGAAAATTACAGATTTAAACTTTACTACTTAAAAAACCCGCACAGTGAGTACTATTTTTAATAGGTGAGAGGGCACTGTGGGTGATGTGGCACTTTTCCAGTGACAGGTGTAGGTGTTAAAATTGGGCTCATTAGTAACTTGGCTTGATCTTAGTCTTGAAACTGGTCTGTCTTACAACCAGTCACCAAAAAGAAATCAGGGGTGATGGAGGTTGATTCACCTTCTGCCATGGGGATGTCGATAGTTGCATCTTTACTAAAGGGTAGGTCTTGCCTGGGAAGGCAACTTCAGGAAAAAGTTAAATAATTTATTTTAAAGTTTGTAAAAGTGTATCACTCCACAATGAAAAATGTGTAATTGTTGAACAATGTGTTTTTAAAAGTAAGGAAGCCCCCTAGAGGGGCTTCAAGACAGTTTTATGATGAGCCCAGCAATCAGAACAAGGTCCTGGAAGAGCTGTCAGTGATACTCCTGATGAAGGATGCCGCGGTAGGTGATGACAGGTAGTACCCACCAGCTGGTCTCCTGACAGGACTGGGAGAGTGCTGCTTGGGCTCCCTCACTAGTACCAAGGAAAACCTCCCATTCTCCCTGACTGGGGCAGAGACAGGATCAATATGAGTACAGCAGACACTGCAGGCTTATTGTGCTGCCCAGCTTGCAGTGACTGGGCAGGGACTCCGGAACACCTCTCATGGGATCTTGCAACCTCTTGATTTTTTCTTCCCCTCTACTGTCTTATTATAAGAAAATAACTTCAGTGACTGGATCAGCACTTCTCAGAAAGGAAAGACACTATTCCTCAGGGAGGGCATTGGCTGCCAGGAGCTAACCTCATCCTTGAAAACATGAACAACAAAGGATTCAGAGAAAAAATTACAGAGAAAAAAGGGATTGCTCTTTACAGGAGTTAATTGAAATTGGGAATACAAAATGCTGTGGGAGTTATTTTCCAGGATATGAAAGAAATAGTTGTAGCTGTAGTAAGATTAGCAGAAGCTGAGAAATGTGTGCCATGTTATTGAGGACAATCTTCTAATTGCTGGACAATCAATTGGAGGACTGAATACAGACATCTGCAGGTTGTAGAGAAAGGTTACTCACAGAGGAAACAGGAGTCTCAAAAGCAGAAAGCAAGATTTGGAGACTAAAAAAATCATATTGATATCACCAAGGTAAAACACCTTTAAAAAATGGTGTCATGGGTTTGTGGTTCCAGAAACTGGTAAATTGGTCATTTTTGGTTGCACTGCCTGCAGTTTCATAAGTACATGGCAGGGCAGACAGCCAAAATACCAGCTGAGAGGACACTTTGGTATGGAGGTCTGTAGGTACAGTACGTGACAGATCCAAAGCATGGAGCTGCTATAGGGGGCTGGACAGCCTTCTTTGGACATTTAGGGTGGGAAGGGTAAAGAAGTATCTGAAATTACATCGGAGGGGCTGGCTGAGACAGATGGATGTTAATTGTTTTCAGACCTCTCTGAGTCTTGTGCCTTGCCTGTTTGGATCTCATGCAATTCACACTTGGGGTCTGTTCCCATTTTGGGGAAGAGCAGGAGCACAACTGTGGCTGATGTGGAGAGACTGAGCCTGGTGCTGTTACTGGACTTAAGGTTCCTGATGCACTGATGTCTTGCTCCACCCACAGAAGAGAAAGCAAGCATTGCAAAACTTCAAATCTGCAATTTTCCTGCTAGGGAGTTGCAGATAGATGTTGAAAATGAGAAAGGCATGTAAAACAGGGGCTACTGAGAAAAGAGCTGTACATGCTGAGAGCATGGAGGGCAGCACAGCAGTAAACAGAGAGGTGATATCTCCTGACAGATCCTTGCTGCTCTTGCTGTGGAAACAAAAAGAGCTAACCAAACTGTGTGGCTTGGAAGAAATAAAGAAGACCTGCAAGAAATATTAGATAAAGGACCAGGGCCAGATGGGTATGCAGCTGATTTTATGGGACATTCTGTGGCAAATTACTTCCAATTGTAAATAAAGATTTTAATGCACTTAAAAACCAAAATGTTCTCCCCTAACTTAATTTAGCCCACCAGAAAAAATCCCAAAGAAGTGTAGAGTGTACAAATCTATTTCATTATCTTTCATTGTCTACAATAATTTAAAAACTAATTACTTTTATATTAGGGGCCAATGTTATAAGATTTTCTAAGAGCAAGTTTTCCAGAAGCCACTGCTCTCTTCATCACAGCATGAACTGAGTATGTCAGCTTTGCTGTGGCATTAAAATTTGATTGACCAGGAACATCTCAGCAGGGGATTCAATTTGCCTGCTGCAAAAGTAAGCCATTCACTCACCCAGTCACTTTCTCAACCTATATACTGGAAGACCAGCAATTACCCCTTTCCACTGGTGCTCTGGGAAGCAGAGCACTCTTGCCTTGCCTGTGTCAGAGCCCCGTGGGCTCCGTGCAGCCCTGATAAGTGCCAGTGTGGGGCTCTGAAAGCGCTGACACAGAAGATCATAGCAGGGGACACCAGCTCAGTGCCTAGTGAATTAAGCCTTTGTGTGGAGCTAGAAGTACACTGAGCGTGCAGTAATTGGGGTAGAGATGTGTATGCCATTCCTGGAGCCTTGCAGTACTAATGGGCTTTTTGTCAAGAAGTATTTCTGAATTTTAGATTGTACCAGCCAAACACAGATTTTCTATCTGTGTAGGATGAAATATATCCCCATATTTATCCATGTGGGTATTAGTTTGCAGAATCATTTCTGTCAGAGGTGAAGAGTGAACCATGTTAGCCATTTACCAGAACCTGGGACCTTGTTCAGCATCTTTGTTGCACTGTATATGTATTTCATGTACTTCTCTATTAAAATGTATTTGTTTGATATCGATTGCCATGGTGTATATGTACACATTCTTGCAGATACAGACATACATATGAATATGTGTGCACAAATATGTGTGCTATTTAAATATCTACTTAAATTAATAATTATTCCACTTAGGCATAATTTCACATAGCAGTGGCAACCTTAGGATTATGAATTTCTGTGTGCTTGGAGAACACTTCTCCTGTGTTGATGTTTGCTCTGCAGCTGCAGCACAGGCAGTAGCACAGAGAGGTTTATTGCAGGAGGTGAGCCCAGCTGACTCACTCCACTCAGAGGGCCGTGGGGTCACTGTCACATGCTTAGGCAGACGTACTCATTTGCTATAGATGTGTGATTGCCTCTGGTGCAGGATGACCCCGGTAGCTCTGATTTCCAAATTCAAACAGGTGCCCACTTGGGGCAGAATACTTCATCCTGACAAAGCTTATCTGCTTGGCCTGGAATCTGGTCAGAAGATACACACAATGCAAACTATTTGTGGTGAGTTACCAGAGGCACCAGTAATTTTTGGTGTTGGATATCCTAAAAGCCCAACTTGGCTTACCATTTTCAAACACACATCTGTCCCTTTGAAGTGAGGTTTGACAGATAAGATGCTTAACTGGCCTGAAGGCATATGATTGGCAGCCAAATTCTTTGTGCTATAGAAGTCCAGCATGCATTCATTCATTTAGATTCATCCGCATACTTGAAGTACATGGAGTTTCTCCCATGGATTGGGATGCCTCTTCGTGGTTACTTCCCAGAGAAAGAAGTATTCCATGAAAAGAAGTGTGGTGAAATACATCAAAACTTCTACTTAATGTTTCTTTTGCTAGCTTTAATACATAATTATTTTAATACAGTGTATTTTGCCATTTTATGTCATAGATGACTAGTGTTTTTAGCTTATATACTGAAAGTAATTCTGATTCAGATCTGTCTGTTAATTTCTCTTAATAAATAACTCTTCTAAATAATCTTTTATAAATATATCTGATTTGCTATCATTAAAACTTGTGGGACACAGTTATGAAAACTTAAATGGTTGACAGTCTGAGGCTAAAATGAGACCAACTGCCCCAAAACTCCTCTCTCTGAGGAGGAGTTTAGAAAGCAAGGGATTTTCTTGGCACCTTGTGACTCAGTGACAGGCCTTCTTTAATAGACTTTGTCTGAAGCTCCCACTTCACCCACAACACCCACCTGTGAGCAGCCAGGGCCAATGATTTTTGCTCCAACAGGAGGCAGATGAAATCTGCTGTGGAGCTGTTGCTCTCTGCTGTGCCAGGCAGCAAACTCATCTGTAAGTGGGGAGGTAATATTTTGATGAGGCTTTATTTATACCCTCATGACCACATGCTAAGGAGCACAAAGATGGGCTCTGAGTCTTCTGCACCTTTTACATTCTGATTTTTTTTTTTTTTTCATGGCTCCATTAAGGTTTTTAATAGCATTTTTGTGTTTATATGTATTTTACCTAAGTGAATGTTAAATGAAAGCAACCCTGTCATGGTCAGTGATGTCTCCACATCCTGTATAGGCACCCTCTGCCTTCTTGCAGGGCTGTGTTCTGTACTATGCTTTTCACACTAAAGCATGCTGAGAGGTCTTTCCAAACTAAACAGATCTTTCTGAACTTTAACAGGTAGTATTTCTCAATGCTCCTGCTGTAAAGGCAGACTGTTACTTTCTTAACAGTACTTCTAATGGGCCTGTGAGGTAAATAAAAACTACCAATATAATTTCAGAAATGGCTACAGCATGACTTTTTATTGCCTAGCAGTTTGTGATCTAGGACATCTCAACACCTCAGATCACTGGGAAATTATGTTCCCTGCTGAAGCTGGGAGTAATTTTTTTTCAGTCATTTCTAGGTTTGTAAGAAAAAATCTAGGACTGAATCAGGGTAAAACATGCCTTTAAGGTTTTATATATCAAGGAGGAGGAAGAGGAGATGTATTTCTGCTGTTTATTTGATGCTTTGGAAGCTGTATAGAGGTATCCAGAAGCCTTTATGACCAGTCTACAAGAGCAAATATGTTTATAACATCTAATAGCTTCAGCACAATAAAAAAAAAAATTCACGTCTTTTTTCTGGTATTGCTGTGCTGTGCTTTCCTCAGTAGGTGGCAAACTTCGCAAGCTGTAGCTGGGTGGATTTTTTTTTTGCAGGCCTTTAACCTCAGATAAAATAACATGTGCTGGGAAAGCTTTGCTTGGACCTCATCCAAATAATATTTGCGTTCTTTCACTTGCCAAAAAGGAGCCATTATTGCTCCTAATTCAAACATTTTCTTTTCTGAACTGATCTGTGAAAAAGCGTATAGCTGCTGCAATGGAGTATTTACTTTCTGTGTGTACTCCTCTTTGAGATTACTGAATAAGCAACTGGAAAAATGCCCCCCTTTTATGCTATTTAAAAAGGAAAACAATGTATCCACAAAACACAGGCCTGGTTTGTTGATACCATAGATCAAGCGTTAGTTAAAATAAGAAGAAAGCCCTGCCATTTTTTTTGAATAGTAAGTATCCTCTGGTGCTACCATTTGTTCGGTATCATTATTCAGTCTGAGGGAGCACATGGCATTCTTCTTACTACAGAAACAAGGATCATCTTCAAGAAACTTAAGAGGTCCCTCTGGCATATAACAAAAAGGACTCCTGTGTTTCAGGAACTGTGGAACCCAATTCAAGCAGTGACACAGAGTAAGCAGCAGGTGAAACAGAGAGCAGGATCTGCCTTGGGATGGACCAGTGACATTTCTGCTAACCGTACGTAGGCTTGGCAGAGGAAACGGTCTCTGGAGCATTTGGAAGGAAAAAAAAGTGGATATCTGATGCACACGGACACTAAGAAAAGAGCTGAAAGCACAAGGGGCTGTGGTCTGGCTCTTTTCAAAAACCCTGGAAATACTTGTTATCACATTTACAGTATAAGACATTGTGCATATAATGAGCATATTTTTTGTGTGGATATTTTTTTCTGTGGTGTTTCTTCACTAGGAAGAGAGAGTGAAGAAAACTAGGGAAAGAAGAAGCAATAGAGAGATTTTAACACAAGATTTGAAAAGAACCAGGGAGGTTCAGTCCCTGGGATGACTGTTTGGTTGAAACTGTTGTTGCAGCTGTTCAGCTTGTTTTTAACGACATTGAATTTAGACAAAGAACAAAGGCCCTCTATTCCACTGCAAGCAAGTCCTCTGTGGGAATGTTTCTGGGTCTGTGAAAAAGAGATTACTTCCTCATTAGCAAGAATGAAGTGTGTGGAGGGGGAAAGACTGAAACCAGTCAGATTGGAAAGGAACTGTGGTCTGAACTGGAATTTGCTTTTGTGAGTGGTAATGATGACAAGCCATGCATCCACTGACAGATCATTTCATTACTCTGTGCCTGTTTATTTGCATTTCCAGCCATGAGATCCTGAAACAATAATGGGAGTTGTTTTAAAATCTAACATCTGCTTTTTGAACTGGAGGACCCAAACCTGCAGCATCCATTTAAACTGAGAAAAGCATATTGGCTTTCTGTGGGAGAACTCTGTTAATCCTTTTCTCATCCTTGGATCAAGTCTTTACCCTCCTTTTCAGCCCTTGCCTGCCCCCTCCTTCTCCTCTGCCATGTATTTCTTCATGCTTTAACCAGTATGCCCAGTAGATCTATTAACACAATCACCTGGTGTGATCATATTCACAATACAATACCCTGTTTTCTGTCTCCTCATTTGTGCTCTCTCTATACCCTGAATATTCCCCATATAACCTATTGATCCTGTCTGAATTTGTGTTCATCTTAATCATGTCATCTCCCAAGGCTTAAATTGAGATTTCCTCTCCATATTCTGACCCTATTGTTTCCTCCTCTTTTTCCCCATGGACTTTCTGCATGCAACCAACTCCTCAGTTTTCATCTATGCCCTCAGTTTAGGATGTGGCAGTTATATTTCCTGGGGGAAAACTGGTCCCTAGCAAAGCCAAGCAAAACAGCAGGAGCTCATAGCCTTCCTGAGGAGGCACAGAGATCTTTATGCTAGCTCTACTGGGGCTAAAATGGGAGACTAAGATGCATTGCAGTAAGGAATAAACAGTACTGTAAGTGAAATAAAAGTGCAGCATACTACTGCGAGGAAAATGTTCCTCTCGTAATCAATACGAGAGGCTGAAAACACAGAGATACAGAAAGGTTTAGCAGCCATGGTCCTTAAGGTCTGCCTCTGACCGTTGTTAGAAGAAGAATGAGAAAGCTTGAACTTTATAACTCATCCCCTGGGGAAAAAGTGGAAAGTGGAGATGATGCCTGGATATCATGGTTTGACATGTCCACAAGCATGTGGGACACCAAGCCAGAAGGGAGACTGTGTCCTTTCAGGGCAATCCCTTGCAGCCAGCTCTAGAAGAAGAAAGAAGGAGGGCCCTCTGTCTCTGACTTAGCTCACGCAGTCAGTTTGTCGGGCAAGATGAAGCAGATACATAGAGGCATGAGGAAAATGGACATCAAAGCCAAAGAGTTTAAAAAATGTTGGCAATAAATTTCAGGGAAGGGTGGAAGGAGATTGAGGTACATGTGATGAACTGAATGCTGAGAAAGATGATGCTGAGGAGGCACATCCATGGTGGAGCTCATGCTGAAGAGAACCATATCCCTGGGGAAGCCAACTGTGAATGTCTTGAGAAATACAATATGATTTATAGGATGGAAGGAGATGGTGGGGACTATGGGAGGGAGAGAGACTTAACATAACTTAAAATATTTTCCTGAGGGTTTAGCTGAAGCATACTCACTTACCCATTGATATCCAACCAAAAGTGCTTGGTTTCTTTCACCCTCTGGTCATTTCAGGCACAACCCTAGGTCCCTCAGAGGGCTGGGCTGAGGACTGTGCTGACCAGAGGTTTACCCAAGCTCAGCCACCATCCCCACATGTGCCTACACTGAGCTAAACACATGCCAGCTGTGGGGCAGTGGTGGGAGCAAGGGGAGGTGCACAGTGCCAAGGCTCCAGCCCCGGCTGCTCATGGCACAGTGCCATGCCTACAGGAGTCATCAGCCCACCCAGACTGCCAGCAGTGTTGAAGTCCCTTGTTCCCTGCCGTGAGAAGCCGTATCAGGCTCCACGGGTCTGGGTATGTCTTCTCTCATGCTGACCGTGATCTGCTCTGCTGGCCAAGACAACCAGGGCTTAACAAGGCGCTGACTGGAGTGGGCTTCCCTTCCCCCATGGCACAGGCTTTGGGCTGACTTTTACAGCTGACATCAACAGTGTGGTTCCTGCCCACACAACCTGTGCCTGTTGATGGAACAAATTGAAGCAATATACACTGCTCTCACAGGCCAGGGTCTCCTTCCTCTGCACTCTGCCCTGGCAAAGCAAACATGTTTACCAAAGGAAGGAAAGTTGAGAAATATTGATGGGTGTTTACTGACATCTTATGCAATCTGATGGGCTCTGTGCTGGAGAAAGGGAATGCTTAGCCTGAGCTCCATGGGGGTTGAAGACAGAAAATGCAACTAGCAGCACAGTGAAGACTTTTTCTGCCTTATTGTCGCCGTGTGATTTGCAGTGTGTAATGTCATACACAGTTGAATGAATGTTGACTCTGATGCAAATAGTCTTTTCATGTATGTTTCAGTGGTATCCCAGGTATTTAAGTCTTTTTTTCCACTCCGTGTGTTACTGTATGAGAGAAACAGTTGAAATTACTACACTTGTACACCTGTGACTGCCTTTTACCATCTGTGATGTTTGTTTAAATATGTTTCAAAATAATATTCTTAATTTAGATGACTTTCAGATGCCCTGATACATTTTGTTTGGCTTATTGTGTTTCGTGTTACTTGTTTGTTTGTTTTTAATGGATAATCCTCATCCTTCAGTTTATCTATTAGATGTGCAGTCCCTGCAAATTCAGAGTAGCAATCAATTGATTGCCAGTTTTCCTTGTGAATATCAAGTATGCCTCCTGTCCTTTGCTGTGGCATTCCTGGGATTTCAGGATCCTGTTTCCTCCCTCACTTGGATATCTGATCTGGCTACGTTGCTGGAATCTGAAGCATGAAAGCACAATTGCAAGTAAGTTATTGCTAGTCTGGCTGTAATTTCTCTTGTGATTTGTAGTTATTATTCATGGCTCAATTGACTGCTCTTCATCCACTAATAATTGAGATGCATCATTCAAGTAATGAAACTATTCACAAGGCACCTGGCTGGTCATTTATAAGATAGAAGGCTCACATGCAACATTTTTAGCTGCCTGTGGGATTTCATTATTTCACTCTCTCATGCAAAGACCAGAAAAAGTCACTTTGCAGAAAATCTGTAAAGGAATCGGGAATTACATATAAATTCAGAAGGAATGTCACGAAACGTATTCCCATGAATACCAGTAATTTCTCCACTGGGAAGAGATGTTCTAGCAACTGTTTTTAATTTCTTTGTAATGGCTTTGTTCAGCACACGTTCTGTAAAAGGCCTCAGTTTTCCACTGTGTTGCACTCTTTGCTGTTAACGTTTGTGCAAATTCTCTGCATCAGTTCGTGTGACCTTTCCTAGGATTATTTAAATAATTTGAAAAAAATATTTTATGATTCGTAATTATTCAAAATAGTAATTATTCAAAATATATGCAGGTTTTAATAGAAAGACCTGAGGAATAGAGTGAATGTTACATTTATAACTAGAGGTATATTAGGGGTGAAGTATATTAGGGGTCACTACTTAAAAGGCAGAGTTATACAGGTGCTTTTTTGGGACAAAATGCTAAACCAATGTTGGTGCATTACGGTACTCATTTGATTGACCTAGCTTCACTTTCAGTTTGGGAAGTTATTGCAAGAAATAACTTCACAATCATAATTTCACAAATCAACACTCAATATATGACTCTTTCTAGGAGCTTTTATCCCATGCACCTTGGTGAGCTAAAATGTTTCAGTGTTATTCATCTTTCTGATTTTGAACAGTATATTTTACTTGAAATTTGCTATGAAGAAAAAACATGCACCCAGTTGCCACAGTTTAAATGCAGGATAATGACTTTGTAAGCTTTGACTCCTTACTGTTTTCTGACCTCCTGCCATTGCGTTTCCTCAACGCTTCCTGGGATCTGATATGGAAGACAAAATTTATAGCCAACAAGCCTTGTATTTAGCCAGAGTTTGGCTTGTTTTCCCATCAGTATTTTATTTCTTCTTGTCAGAATTCTGTTTTCTATTAAGCAGTCAAGCTCAGTCATCCAGGAAGACTGGCAATATAATTTTGCAGCTTTTACTCCCTCAGCTCCCACTGGCTGGAGGTCTTTCTTGTTAGCTAGTAAAATACTTTCTGGTCTGCAGGGTGGAGGAGGAGGAAGTTTTGTTGGCATTGTTCTTTCATTACAACCTGGAGATGTTATTCTCTCACACATTTTCCCAATTCCAGTGTTAGGTGGGAATCACTGCCCTCTCTGTGGGAGCTCTCGCTTTGTTCACTGCATGCCTCTAGCAAGTGCTGCAACTGCACTGTAATCTTGTTTGGATTTGTTCATCAGTTGATGAAATCCATGCTATATAGTGAGTTTAGCCCTCCAATGAGGTACTTTTACAGAAGTTGTTATTGGGCCTACTGAAATTTATAGCATCAAGTAAAACACATTCATTCCAAGGTCTGTCACAGATGGTTGCTTTTTTAATGGCAGATATTTCACTGTTCAGAAGATAATGACTTCAGAAGATAATGTGACAACTGGAGTTTTTGTGCAGAAATTTTCAGGAGAACAAGATTTTCAGTGGCAATTTCTTGGTTGTCTCTGAGCAAGCTTGAGATTCGAGTTTTCAAGGTATTTGCACAGTACCTGTTATTCGCAGCCTGGCCTATGATACCCATCTGCAAAAGTTCAGAAATACTGAAGGCAATAACATTGAATCTTAATACATATATCGGGGTTGTTCAAATATATTAAAGAAAAAATATTACCCTTAACTAGTACTGAAATCTGTTTACCACTGGGTCTGGCTGTGTCCACAAAACAGAGAACAAGAGCAGTGGGGTGGGGTTGACATTCCAAGAATGTTCTCTTGCATTTGCTTCCTGCATCCTTCATGTTTAGGAGCAGTTTTAGTCAAATGTCCCCAGCTCTGACAAATGTACATGTCCTCACAGCAGTCAAATAATAGTGAGAGACAAGAAATGGTACTCAGGTTGGCATGTAAAAGTGTATCTTTCTGTAGTTCCAGTTTAGCTGTGATTTTCTGTCAGTTTGATTTTGCTTATGATTACACTCAATAGATATTTTTTGAGACTAAATAGGACTTGGAGAATGAAGGCAAGTAGATTAACAAGAAATGGAGAAAGAAATAGTTGGTTTTTTCTAAAAGCACCTTGAAAATAGCCGTAATCAGTTAAACACTGCCAAGAGCAGTGTTTTAAATACTAGAGTTGCAATTTATTTGAGTTTTTTTGGTGGTGTGGTTTGTTGTTGTCTTTGTTTTGTTTTGTTTTGGTTGGTTGGGGTTTTTTTTTTGTTGTTGTTTTTTGGTGGGGTTTTTTTGAGGTTTGTTTTTATGTTTGGTTGTTTGTTTGTTTAATATTTTTGTTTCAGAGAGTAGAAAAGTTCCTAAGTTCTGTGTTGGAAATCAACTGCAACTGGACAATATGTTTGCGTGACTTTGCAGCTACCTCCAGATGTAAAATATCTCCATAAAAATAAGAAGAATTATTCAGAAAAGACATAGGCTGAAGTTCCTCTTTCTACAGCAGAGTAAACACTGACCTAATAAAAAAGGAACTGAATCCCTGTTATTAATGTTATTATTGGGAGCTATTTTTATTCTCATTCTCATCATAAAAGTGTGTTTTCCAAAAGATTGCAAAAATGTAATGAATCTGCATTGGATCTTTGAAGGGTTTCCATTCTCAGCTTCACCTCCCACAGTGCCAAAAGTGAATGCTGAGGAAAAAGGGTGGAAAATAGAGAGGCAAGTATATATTTCAGCCATTTTTGTTCCTCTTCCTGCCCTCTGCTCCGTCCAAGCTTTCCAGGGACAATTGACAACTGCAAATGCTGTCTTATATTTAGCAGCTCCCAAAGGCAGTGTGGCCATGTAATTTTTCTAAACAGACAATAATTTTGTGCCTGGGGCTCTTTTTTACCCAGATTCACCAGGTTGGGAAGGTGTGGAAATCCACCACAGGGTAAGAGTTTTTTTACTTCCTGCCATCTCTATGACTGTTGGAAGAATTTCTCCCCAGATGGGAGTGCATGGCCCACTCCAACAACATTTTATTTCCATTAGCTGTAATTTTCAGTTTCCAGATCCATTAAGAATTTTTGGCGTTGTTTTAGCTCTTGCCAGGTAAGATATTGCTCTTGCCTCCCTTTGCCCTTCACCAAATGTAGCTGCTTGAGGTTTAATGTTCCCTTCTCTGAGATGCTTTTTCAAGAACTTTTTTAAGAGTGAAAGCCATATGTTCCTTGTCACACAGAAGACCATTAACCAAGCCAAACCTTTTGCCAAGTGCCCTGGAGCCCGTGAGGTACTGTGTCTCTGGAGAGGCTTTCCTTTTTCATCTTTTCAGTATCTCCCTGCCTTTTGCAGGGATCTGGCAGTAATTTACAGCTGGTTTAACTAAGAGAATGTAACACAGCTGGAATTTCATCTTCAGCTGCTCTAGGAATAAATCACATCCTAGGCTTCCTTATCAGCACAATGCTATGAATGCTGTTACTGACACAGAACAAATTGCTTTACCACTGCACCAGGAGGCTATGGGCAGAGATGTGAACCTGATACGCCCTTGTACAGTCCATGCTTGAAATATGTCACGTGTGTATGTAGATTCATGTGAAAGGGGATGAAAAGACAACTTCCTAAGACAATTTACTATTATTAAGTTTGGCTGACTGTGGTATTCCTAATGGGTTTTTTTTAATTATAAATTTGAGCAAAAGAGAATCAAATGCATCAGTTCACAGGATTTATTTAGTGGTGTTCAGAATCATTAAACACAGAATGTGGTAGGGTGCTTACTCAGGATTTTTTGTTATTAATAAGAAGCCTGTGTCAACTTTTTTTTAGCAGTGATGAATTTTAGTATTAGAATGGATAGTATTTGTTATCGTCCATTTTAGAAGAAAGTACTTTGGGGTCAGAATGAACTGAACTACTAAAACTGGCAACATTCCAGATAATTTCTTTAAGGAAAAGTTGAATTTCTGTATAAGCATAAACTCTGTAAGAAATGTATGTAGTACTACCTAAAGCACTTGAATAGGAGATCCAGTGAAGACATTGATATTCTATATGAGCAAAGTAGCTTAGCAGTTTTTGATGGCAGAGTATGGCCCTTGTGCTTGCCCCTGTGTGGTGAACTCCTCATGGCAGGAACACATCAGCCACTTTAAAACACATCTCAGGTATTGGTGTACCCATATTTTACACATTTTGAAGTGTTTTCAATACATTTTCCAGTGATGAGTAAGAAGTTTCTGTTGTATTTTTTTCCTCCTTTTTTAAGCTTTAATGGACAAAAAATTCATTCATGGAGGTAAATAGCAAATCTTTGCATATGAACAGATTTCTCTGTTGGCGTGGAAAGCAGCTGTCTCTTCTGGAACCCATATGAAGCTCCCAAGGACAGAAGAGCAGAAAATACTTCCCTGTTCAGCTGCTTTTCTGAAGCTCTGCCCTGCAAGTCAAAAGACTGCTGGAGACCTCAGGACCTTTGCATTTATCCAAGACCAGACTCAGTTCCAAACTCCATGACTTGGACCTGTCATTTCCAGTAGCCTCTGCCTCTTCCATGGAAACAAAGTCCTAAGATCTCAAAAATAATCCTACATGCTGAAAATTCTAATGTTTCAGAAGGAAAACAGCAATGATTTTGGATAACACCCACTAGCTGTCGTACCAGACTCATGTTTAACCACAAAAGAGGTTTGGAAAGAGAGACAATTGTTCATGTAGGCTGAAGAAGTGGAAGGATCCTCTTGCTGAGCATGTCTAAGCACTGATATGACCACACCATGTACTGAAGTGTACTTGTACTGACAGCTTCTGGCAACTTTAAGGTTGCAGCTTTGTCTCTGTGTTACCTGTGAATTACTTTTAATAGATAATTGTTTACACAGGTATGTGTTCTATATTACCATACACGTCGCTAATTGTCTTCTATAAGTCTGCCAAACATCAATTTGTAATTATTTTATTCACTGTTGGCTTGTTCTTTCTTTCAGTACTTCATTAATATAGGATTAAAGTTCAAACTAATGCTGACTGATTAATGTCTAGATGAGAACACAGTTTGTGGTTTATTTTAATTCCTGTAGGGCCTCATTTTAACTTGTTTTTTTTCCGTATGCACAAAGCTGAAGAATAAATATTGAGAGAATAAAGAACAAATACTGTTAAGTCTTAGAGAATGTGGAATTTTTTTTCGGCTCTTAAATGCTTGCCTGGGACAAAACTCTTATTAATAAAATGCAATGCACAGAAAATGATTAATGGAGCCTTTACTTGTTATGTTTTCTGTCTGTCTTGGGAGTTTTAGTATCTGTCGGAAGAAACTGAGGACTTGAACATTTTTTACTCCCTCAAGACTCAATATGCTGAGTTACCCCAGAGGTCATAACACTGTTTCTTTGTCGCTCTCACCAAACACATGCCTTTGCTTCTACCTCTGGAGAAAATGGTGAATAAGCAGTATGTTCAAAACAATGGAGGGAAGTCATACGTGCTCAGTCACACTGAGAAAACTTCTAATTTTCACTAAAACAATTAAAGCAGATTAAGGTATGGTCTAAGGGAGATGTGCCCGATGTTTCATGGTTATCTGTCTTTCATGGAATTGTCTGGCACACAATAAAATTATGCTTGACTGGCTGCCTATTGTGAGAGCAGGTCTCGGTGCAGTGGTTCAACCCTAGCTGTCTCTGGCTATGCTAATCACAGAGAAGTTTTAGTAGCTCAGGGAACATAATGTGACTTCTCACAGTTTCATCTTTGGGCAAGATAAGTCATATAGTATGTTTAGACTTCTAAAACTTTCTAAGACTTTCTGGGAAGGCATGTCATTAGATGTGGGTATTGCAACCAGTACAATGTCCTGAGAGACAGACCACGGTCCTAGGGAGGGCTAGATACATCCATCACACAAACTGGGCACGATTTGAAAAAATGGGAGGACTCTTTCTTCAACAGGAACTAAAAGTTCCACTCACAGGAAAGTGAATCAAGATGAAACAATTAATAGCATTGCTGGAAGTGAAATACAAGTGTTCTTCTGCCTACATTTAGGTTTGTCCTCCTGCTTATTTTGATCAAACTTCCAGGGCTACTATAGAAATAATGAATTGAATATGGTGACTCCTTCAACCTAGTAATGATTTTGAAAAAAGGAAACACACATATCATGCAGGTACAACACTAAAACTAGATATCTTATTAGCAAGTGTTTTGGTTTTTTTTTTTCAAGTGGATACACTACACATTTGTGTTGAATTAACAGAACCACTCTTCCTATTCTATGGGAGAAGAGATCCATCCAGTGTTCAGGAACACAAAGGAGGACTACAGATATGTCTGCTTTATCATGCCATGTTATCATCATGTCACTTTATCAACCTACATTCTTCTTGCTCCAAAACAAGCATCTTCCAGTAAAGTGAATTTTTGTGTGTTTAAACACAAAATGCACCGAAATGAGTTTATACAGTGAAATCTGACTAGTAAATATTTAATTGTTTTGAACAAGAAACAAAATATTTGATACTACAATTATTATATTATTTTGTGATGGACTGAAATATAACCCATAAAAGAGCTTTTACATCTACTTTTTTGACTTTCCTGGCTGTTAGAAAGAGCTGACCTTTTCTACTCAACCTACTTCTCTGATTTTAAGAGGAGTCTCTTTGCTTGTTTTCTTTCCTAATAAGCATCAGAAATAGTTGCTCTGATCAGCGCTGGTTCAGGTGAAGGATCTCCTGACACTGAAGAAGGCTCACATATGTGTTGTCAGCATGTATTCTTTAATTGACAGGAAGACATTTCAAAGTGTTAGCCAACCACTATTAAAATCAGGATAAAAAGCTGTTAACAAAAGCT